>CAUYON010048205.1:0-36182 GCA_963573935.1 Arctocebus calabarensis
TGCATTCCCACCAGCAATGTAGAAGTGTTCCCTTTTCTCCACATCCACGCCAACATCTCTGGTTTTGGGATTTTGTGATGTGGGCTAATCTGATTGGAGTTAGATGATATCTCAAAGTAGTTTTGATTTGCATTTCTCTGATGAGTAAGGATGATGAACATTTTTTCATGTGTCTGTAGGCCGTGCACCTGTCTTCTTCAGAGAAGTTTCTCTTCAAGTCCCTTGCCCACCCTGAGATGGGATCACTTGCTCTTTTCTTGCTAATACATTTGAGTTCTCTGTGGATTCTGGTTATTAAACTTTTGTCAGAGACATAACCTGCAAATATCTTCTCCCATTCTGAGGGCTGCCTGCTTGCTTTACTTACTGTGTTCCTGGCTGTGCTGAAGCTTTTTAGTTTGATCAGGTCCCAGTAGTGTATTTTTGATGCTGCTTCAATTGCCCGGGGAATCCTCCTCATAAAATATGCACAAAAATATGGAACGGGCTTCATGAATTTGCGTGTCATCCTTGTGTAAGGGCCATGCTAATCTCTGTATCGTTCCAATTTTAGTATATGTGCTGCCAAAGCAAGCACAAAATGTCACTATTTTTAGAATATTTGTCTTTGAACATTGCCCTAAGTTACTTCTTAGAAACTTTTTCCACCTGTTGGTGAAGACCATTTGCCATCACTGGGTAGCTCATTCATTTGGAGAAATGCTGTTTACATTTCATCCTTATCATGTTCTATTATACCTATTTTATAAAAGAGAGACCCTGAGGCAGAAGGAATGTTTGTGTTTTGCCCAGGGTACCACTTAGCAAATATTTTGTTAAAGTATGTTGATTATAAATCTCAAAATAAACTTGTGTATGTGAATATTTGTCCTGTAATCTGCTAGCATGGTGAAAGCCCCTATTATTATCTTAAAGCTATGTACATAGACTATTAGCCTGGAAGGGGATTGTTTTCCCATACTGAGAGGAGGGAGAACTTGCTCAAAGTCACAATTTAATTTAATGTCAGTTAACATTACAATTAATATTATTTGTACCTCAGGTGTCTGAGTCCTAGAAAGTAGGATTTCTGATGAAAAATATCTCTTGATCTCATGAAATATGTTATTATAAACTGAGATTTTAGGAAGCAGTGAAATCAAATACACCTTCTGCGAGGCATACCTTGCTCTTAGGATAGTGAAAGACTTGGTTATAAAAGTGAGCAAAGTGTGCTGGGATTGTCAAGGGGGATCCAAAAAGGTTTCACAGTGAGGGCAGTGTCTGAATGGAGCGTTGGAAAATGGATTACACTTTCTTTTTCTAGAAGTGTGTTTTCTACCCCACCAGAGGTCTTTTTCCCCTTTTGCTCTAAGGTGAATGAAAAGAGGGCAACATATCTATAGGAAACCAGAGTTTTAAGACCTTCCTGGTGTTATGTTTTCTTCTGAGCTCTTGCTGCAGAGTGAAGTAATAAGAGCATTTTATTTTGTACAAGTTCTGAAAAAGGCAAAGACATAAATGTGTTAAAAATAAAATTAAATAAACAACAAAATCTGGACTATCCATGAATATCTTATTCCAATTCTGGATACTGAGTGAATCAGCAAATTGGTAATATTGGACTCCACAGTGTTTGCTAGGAGATGAGATGGGCAGTTTTCTTAGGGGGTTCTCAAGTTTAAACTCGGGAGGGTCATGAAGTCACATTGTTATTGCAGTTGGAACACAGCAGCCCTGTTTTCCCAGGCAAGAACTAAAACTTTTATAAGCATTGCATAAAGAGGCAAGGACCAACTTTTCAAGTAGCTGAAATGGTGCCTATTAAAGTTTATTTAAAGCAGAGAAATAAAAAGCCTAGTCTTTCTTACTGAGGCCCTCTTCTTCAAATTCCTCTTCAGAACTACCACCTGGACCTACAGACCCCTTTTTGTTTTCATAAGTATTTTGACTAAATTAATGTGAGTGACACATATGTCATCGTTTGTTGAACATACATGCTGCTTCTTGGAATCGAGTCAGACCTATTTGTCAGGGGCCATGTAGTTTGGATTCTCCCAACAGAAGCTCAGGCATGAACATGAGCAGGTAATATATTTGGGAAGCAGGAAGTAGGAATGAGGCATTGAGGAGAAAGGGATAGGACATGAGGAAAATCAAAGCAAGTGTTATCAAAGTGAGTGCTGTGCACGATGGAGGTTCAATTCTAATGGGAACTCCTGAGAAGATTACAGAATACCTCTCAGAATTTTTTGTCTAAAGAGAGGGATGGCAGAACATTTATCTACAGACCTCATCCTACATTGAGGGTTGTCTTAAGGGTTGGGGCTTTTATGTACCTGCACTTTTATGTACGCTAGGAGGCAAGCCAAGGATTTGAGGACCTTAAGAGTAGACAGAGAACATAGTGCATCTTGAAGCAGGATGCTGCCTATGAGGTTAGCCCCAGCCCACATGGAACTGTCCATTGCAGCTGCTATTTAATTATATGTAGGCCAAGAGAATGTGACTGCTATAGTCTACAATGAGAAATGAGCTATATATTTGTTAGTATAGTGTCAGTCTAGGGATGATGAATGGATGCAGTTTACAAATGCTATCTTATTCTGTTTTGGTGCTGCTATAAAGGAACACCATAGGCTGGCAGAATAGAAATTTATTTCTCAGAGTTCTAGAGGCTGGGAAGTCCAAGATCAAGGCACCAGAAGGTTTAGTTATCTGGTGAGGGCTACATCCTGTGCAGGAAGAATTCTGTGTTCTCATATGGAGAAAGGTAGAAGAGCAAACTAACTGCTACATGATGACTCTTTAATAAGGACCTTAATCTCATTCATGAGGGAGGAGGCCTCATGGCCTAATCATCTCTTAAAGGCCCCACTTCTTAACCATATAACATTGGTACACTGAATTTTGGAGGAGATTCATTCAAAACATAGTGGATACTCAAGTAAGTCAAATCCTATAGCTGAAGAGATCACAAACGCAGATTCCAGGGGAGATGCAGGCGAGCAGTCCAAGAGCAAAGACAGGTAGGTAGAAGGAGGCAGAGGGAGGCAGGGTTCTCCGGAAAGGCGGTCAGCAAAGAGTCAGCAGGTTGGAGTCAGTCCCTGGTCTGCTGTTCATTTTCTTCTTGAGTTATTTATATATCCTGACTTATAAATTCTCAGTCTGATGTATGTGTTGTAAGATTTCACCACAGTCTGTGGCTTGGCTTTTCATTTTCTCCTTCCTCCCTTCATCTCTTCCTCCTCCCCTCTCTCTTTCTTTGCCTTTTCCTTTCTCTCTCCCTTTCTCCTGCTCTTCTTCTCTTTCTTTCTTGAAAGAACATGACGTATTTGTTTTATGTTAAATAATTCTGTTTACGTATGGTTCTATGCCCTTTTCTTTGTTAAATATTTATTTTATTTGTTTATTTTTTATAAATTTTTCTTTTTGCTGTTTTTGGGTGAGGCCGGGTTTGAACCCTACTCCTTGAGCCACAAGCACCACCCTATTTTTTATAATTTTTATTTCAAAATATTAAGGGGTATAGTTGTCTCTGTTACATGGATTAATCATGTGATGTTGGAGTCAGAGCTTTTATAATAGTGTGCTCAGCACCAGAATAGTGTACATTGTCCCCCTATCTTAGTTTCCAGTGTCCTTTACACCACTTTATGACCATGTGTACCCACTGTTTACCCTATATGTGTACCCACCATGTGTACCCTATATGAGCACATGTGGTATTTGTAACAGTGTCTTTTGAACAGCAAAAGTTTTAAATTGTGATATAGCCCAGTTTATTAATTCATGCTTTATCCTATTTTAGGGATATCTTACCCTAACTGAAGGCCAGTATGGTTTTCTCCCGTGTTTTCTTTTCTTTGTTTTTTTTTTTTTTGAGACAGAGTCTCAAGCTGTCACCCTGGGTAGAGTGCCGTGGCGTTACAGCTCACAGTAACCTCAAATTCTTGGGCTGAAGTGATTCTCTTGCCTCAGCCTCCCAAGTAGCTGGGACTACAGGTGCCTGCCACAATGCCCGGCTTTTTTTTTTTTTTTGGTTGCAGTTGTCATTGTTGTCTTAGCTGGCCTCAGCCCAGTTTGAACCCACCAGCCTTGGTGTATATGGCCGGCGCCCTACCAAGCTAAGGGCACTGCCTCTCCTGTGTTTTCTTTTAGAAATTTTGTAGGTTACTATTTAGTTCCATGGACCATTTTAAGTTAATTTTCCTATGTCTTTTTAATAAATTCAAATTCAGATAAAAAAGAACAGACTACTGATATATTTAACAACATGGCTGAGTCTCAAAATCACTGTGTTGAATTACAGAAGCCAAACCCCCAAAGAGTACCTACTATATGATTACATTTCTACATACTTTTAGAAAATGCAAACAAAAGGCAGCTTTTAGCTTTTGGTTCACAGGAGGCTGACATGCAGCTTTCTTTGGTAATTCCACATCTGGGTTCATCTGACAGCAGCCACTCCTACCATGCTGCCCTCACTGGGCAGCCCAAGTTCAAATCCAGTGAGATCAAAACTAGGGAAAGTCTGTGCCTGAATGGGTTTCCTGTGTCTGTCTCCAAAAAAAAGATGGTAATCACATCACTAAGGCAACTGGCAACTGGAAGGATATAGTGGAAATGACCATCCAAAATCGACAGCCTGAGACTGAGGACTGAGATGGTACATTCTTCCTCTGCCTTGATCTTCCAAGCCCTCAGGGAACCTCTAAGAGGAATGAAAACATTGAACAGAGCACAGTGAAAATATCAACATTGTCAGACAGATGTGGTACTAACTTTTAGCCAGACAACTCTCCAGGACCATTAAAGAAATGCACAGCTTTGTTTGTGGGCTGCAATGTTGATGCCTCCATGACTTCACAGAGGAAATCGGTATGGTGCAATTGAATGGCCAGCTAGTGAAGAAGTGCAAGGAAAAATATTTCAATAAAGGATCATTTGACAACCGGTATAACAAAGCAGAATGAAAGCAAACAAAAAAGCAGATTAGTGGTTGGCTGTGGACAGAATTGGCAGGGTGGATTTTCAACAGGTGATGGAAATGTTTATTATCTTGATTGTGATGATGGCTTCATGAGTCTATGCATATGTCAATGCTGGTTATATTATATGTTAAATATGTGCAGTTTATAGGATCACTTATACCTTAAGAATACTCTAAAATTAATTGAATTGATAGCAGTTCTTCTGAGGATCCTTGAAATTTTGCTACCCTAAACAACTTCTAAATAAGAACTAAATATTAATTTTCCTAAATCACATGTAAGTTAGGAAGAATCTTTTTTAAAGAGTATTACATTTTATCAATCTGACTTTTTTTTTTTTTTTTTTTTTTAGTGTCATCAATTGTGCTTAGATAGGGAAGAAGCATGTTGAACACATTTTTGTGGCCTGATTGCAATGTGCTGTTCTTTTTGAAATTGGTGTCTTATCTTTTACATCTGCAGTTAGCTGGAGCTGGCAACTTTAAGGATAAATCCTGCACTCAATGTGTTGGCACTTAACTCCTACACTACCCATAGCAGCAGTTAAAATCCAGATTTTTCACTTAGAACATAAACTTCATTTGGGATTGTCAGAAACACTTTTACACTGAGATCAGGTGCAGTATCTATACCTGATCAAAAGGAAGGCCAATCTCTAAAAATGAGGATTTGACCAGCCTACAAGAAACAAGTTCCATTTTCTGCTTCTAGTCTAATATCTAGCTAAAAGAAGTGGCAGGTTAGAATCTACCTGGCTGACCTTGAGTATGTCACCTGCTTTCTTGGTCCTCAGTTTTCTAGCCTAAACTATTGGTTCATTAGGTTAGATAATATTTAATAGTGCTTCCTATGATGCACATTTAGAATTGGTTGCTAGAAGCCATTTTGTGGCTCACACTTAACCTACCAAATGCAGTTGTATTTTTGTTCCAAATGTTAAATATTTAGTCACTTGTAAGGTGAAACCCAAATGTAATTCATTAGGCAACTTGGTGTTAAGTCAAATGTAACAGAAATGAAAAATGCCTTTTCATTAGTATTCATTGGCTTTGTTGGGTCAAGAATTCTAGCTGATGAGATGAATAGCAAAATTATTTTCTTTTTTCTTTTCTTTCTTTTTTTTTTTGAGACAGAATCTCATTTTGTTGCCCTTAGTAGAGTGCTGTGGAATCATAGCTCACAGCAATCTCAAACTCTTGAGGTCAAGCGATTCTGTTGCCTCAGCCTCCCAAGTAGCTGGAACTACAGGTGCCCGCCACAATGTGCAGTTATTTTTAGATATGGGGTCTTGCTCTTACTAAGCTGATCTGGAACCTGTGAGCTCAGGCAAGCCACCTGCCTTGGCCTCCCAGAACAGTAGGATTATAGGCATGAGCCACTGCACCTGGCCAATTATTTTCTTTTTAAATAAACTGAATGTGTCTGAGTAAAAATCAAAATGAAATCAAAGCCAGGAGGCATTCCAATTGCCTTTTACTAATTTTGATGTATTGAGTTTTTATGCTGCATTAATGTCTACAAAGCTCTTCTTTGGCTAATCCAAAAGATGAGTGAATTTAATGAAAGTTTGTATATCAAAGTGTGCATAATAGTAAAGGTTGGAGAAAGGTTCACGAGCATGTAAGTGTGCACACAAACTGAGGCATACATAGAAGGTGGAGAAAAAGACTCATGGTACAATTTTTAGATAGGAAGAGACCACCATCAACGAATCTTTTGTATACTGTCTTATTTTATTTTTGTCCCTTGACTGTAGGTCTTGAAAAATTTAATCTCTCAAAAATAACAATAACTACATTTTTAATGTTTTAACACTAAGGATTTGGCTTTCCTGTTTTTCTATTAGTGAGATTTAGGAAGAAACCGTAACAATTCAGATATGAATTGAGCATAATGACACCAAATTTATGAAACTATTATCAGTAAAAGGAAGGAAGGAAAAAGGAAAGGAAAGAAGGAAGGAATGGGGATGTAGTTTGGACCTATGATCTCTCTAAAACAATTACACAATAAAATCATATTATCAGTACAATAGTCTGTCCTTGTGTGAGGATTCATTTTCTGTGGTTTCAATTACCCAAGGTCAACTGCATCTGAACGTATCACATAGACTAAGCTACTCAGAGAGAGAGAAAATTCCCATAACTTTTATTACAGTATATTGTTATAATTGTTCTATTTTAATATTTGTTATTGTTGTTAATCTTTTGTTGTGCCTAATTTGTAAGTTAAACTTTACCATGAGTATGTACGGAGAGAAAAAAACATAATTTATACAGTATATTGGGTTCAGTGCTATCTATAGTTTCAGGCATCATCCAGGGCTCTTGAAGCCTATCTCTTGTGGATAAGCCGTGACCACTGTATAGTTCTCAAAGTCTGTTTATTTGATCTTGTTATTTGGAGATTTTTTAGAAGTCTCTCTAAACACTATTTTTTTCTCCCCTTCCGGGTTTGGTTCCCCCTTTTCTTTCCCTCGCCCCCTCCTTTCCATAGCCCCTTTCCCCTCCCCACCCCGTCCCTTTCTCCTCCGCCCACCACCCCAGGCAACCCCTGCCGAGTTGAGTCCGCCTCCTAGAAGTGCGCGGTGCCGGGCTGACCATCCGGGAGAGCGCAGCCAAGCGACCGAGGGCTGGGGCGGCGGGCGGAGATGCGGGCGCCCTCTCCATTCTGGCCCGCTTGAGGTCTGGAACAAATAGTTCTACACTTCCTATGGAATCAGAAAGATCCTGAATAATGAATGCAACCTTATGTAAGAAGAACAAACATGGAAGCATCACTTTACCAGACTCCATGCTATACTACATGGCTATCATAATTAAAGCATCATGGTACTGGCATACAAATAGAGACACAGACCTGTGGATCACAGCAGAGAACCTGCGCATGAAAACATCCACGTAGTCCCCTCTGATCTTTGACAAACCAGGCAAAAACATACACTGGGAAAAAGAATCTCTATTCAGTAAGTGGTGCTGGGAAAACTGCATGGCCACATGAAAAAGACTGTAATAAGACCCACATCTCTTGTCACCCAAAGAAATTAATCACAGTGGACAATAGACTTAAACCTATAACAAGAAACTATAAGAATTCTAGAAGAAAATGTTGGAAAATCTTATAGGTAGTGGCCTTGATAAGGAATTTTTGAAGACCACAAAGCATTCACAGCAGAAACAGAAATAAACAAATGTGACATGATCAAATTAAAAAGTATCTCCCGAGTCAAAGACACAATCTGTAGAGCAAATAGACAGCCTACAGAATGGGAGAAAATATTTGCATGCTATTCATCCATAAAGGGTTGATAATCAGAATCTATAAAGAACTCAAGCAAATCAGCAAGAAAAGATCAAACATTTAAAAAGTAGGCAGAAGACATGAACAGAAACTTTTCAAATAAAGATAGACTAATGGGCAAAAAACACATGAAAAAATGCCCCTTGTCTCTAATCATCAGGGAAATGCAAATTAATACCACATTAAGATATCAAACTTAACTCCAGTGAGACTGGCTTTTATCAAAAAGTCCCCAAGCGACAGAAGCTGGTGTGGAAGTGGAAAGAAAGGAACACCCAGACACTGTTGGTGGGACTGCAAACTACTACAACCCCTATTGGAAATTCCATGGAGATACCTCGAAGAACTAAAAGTAGACCTCCATTGATCTAGCAATCCCCTTACTAGGTATTTACTCAAAGGAAAAAACAAAAAATTTTATGAGAAAGACTCTTGCACTCCAATGTTTATTGCAGCACAATTCACAGTGTCAAAAGATGTGGAAACAACTCAAATGTCCATCAATACATGAGTGAATTAATAAAATGTGGCAGTTTATGTACATTGTGGAATACTAATGAGCCATAAAACATAGTGATCTAGTAGTATCTTTTGTAACAACCTGGATGGAATTGGAGACCATTTTCCTAAGTGAAGTGTCATAAGAATGGAAAAACAAACACCACATGTATTCAATACTGTATTGGAATGAGTTGACTAACCATGTGCACGTAAGGAAGCAAAACTCAACAGAATTCAAGTAGGTGGGAGGAGAGAAGAAGGGGATGGGCAAATTTACACCTAATGGGTATAACACACACTTCCTAGGTGAAGGGCATGCTTATAACTTTGACTTAAAATATACAAAAGCAAACTATGTAACCAAAATGTGTGTACCCTCATTATATTCTGGGGAAAAAAAGCATGTCAGAAAGAAAACAAAACCAGTGCAAACAATAAATAATGTAAATAAAAAAATAAAAAGAGAAGTCTCTCTAAACAAAGGGATCAACAATCTTGGGATATAATCACACCCAAGATTGCTTTTAACCCATCTGAAAAATGGGGATACTGTCATTCATCTCATTAAGTTTCTCATAGCCACAATCAAGGTTTTTTTTTTTTTTTTTGGTAGAGACAGAGTCTCACTTTATCGCCCTTGGTAGAGTGCCATGGCATCACACAGCTCACAGCAACCTCCAACTCCTGGGCTTAGGTGATTCTCTTGCCTCAGCCTCCCGAGTAGCTGGGATTACAGGTGCCCGCCGCAATGCTCGGCTAGTTTTCTGTTTTGCAGTTCAGCCGAGGCCGGGTTTGAACCTGCCATCTTTGGTATATGGGGCTGGCGCCCTACTCGCTGAGCCACAGGTGCCGCCCCACACTCAAGTATTAAATAATTTGCCCAGGATCACACCAAGCACAAATGACAGAGTTCAGATGTGAACCTGATTCTTTCAACTCTATACTTTCTCTTTTTAGGAGTTTCTTCATGAATAAATATATGATTCTTAGTGGAATTTTGGAATTTTTTTTGAGTTTGTAGATTTCCATATAATGGCACATGGGGACCTTGGAGGGTGCTTACCAGGTTACTGTCTGGAACTAGTGAGACCTGGGCTTGAATCATTTTTTTGCCACTCACTAAATAAGGACTATCACTTGATATCTCTGAAGACTTCTTCTATAAAATGAGAATAATAATACTATTTACAGGAGAATCACAAAAATTAAATGAGATACAAATGTAAAGAATTTGTTACTCTGACACTCAGCAAATGTTGTATCACTATTCACTATTATTGCATTCCAATTGGATAAATATGGAATTCCCATTTAGCTTATCCTTTCCACTGTGAAACACTCATTTCTCAAATATTATTTTAGGTTTAATTTTTTTTTAAGACAGAATTTATTCACAGAAAAGAATACAGAAAACATTAAGGCTCCTGGTAGAGGGAGAGAATTCTAGTGGGGAGAGAGAAGCTCTCTCCATTTCTCTCCCAGTCTTTCCTCATCTCCTCCTTTAGGCCTTTAGTCTCAGGGTATATATAGGTGTATGGGTTCCTTGGCCAGGAAATGAATGAATACAGTCCCTTCCGCCAGGGGCAAGGTGAATGAATGTATCAATGAATGGATACAGTCCTTTCATGGAATTGAGCCCTAGGAAATTCACAAGAAATTTGCCTAGGCATAGGAGATGGGGCTTAAGCGAGTCTCTTGCCTCAGCCTCCCAAGTAGCTGGGACTACAGGCACCACCACAATGCCTGGCTATTTTTTGGTTGCAGTTGTCCTTGTTGTTTAGCTGGCTGAGGCCGGGTTGAACCCGCCACCTTTGGTAGATGTCGCTCACTGTACTACAGTTGAGTTGTTTTAAATTTTTTTCTATTATAAACTGCTGCGATGATAACAATCATGTATATGTTGCTTCTTGTGAGTATCTGAGAACATATGAGGGATAATTTTTTTTAAACCAAATTGTTGGTATGAATTGTATAGGAATTTTTATTTTAATAAATTTTAGAAAATTACCTTCCAGGGGGTTGTACCACTTTATATTCCCACCTGCGATATATAAGTACGCCAGTTTCTTCTTGGCCTCACCTATATGTGTGGCAGAACCTTTAGATGTTTGGCAGCCTGAGAGCAGACAAATATCCATGCGTGGTTAGTTTTAGTTTGCATTTCTCACGTTAGAAGCTGAGCCTTCCCTTGTGAACTAGTTAAGGGATGAACTAGGAAGGCCGGATCATGGCAGAGGAGCTTCTCATGGGGGGTGGTGGGAACCCCTGTGAGACAGACCTTTCGTAGGCCATCCTGAACAGCCGCAAGGCGCCCTGTGGGGGATGGAGGGAGACCGTTGGCTTTTTAACGGCTTCCAAAGAAGAAAGGGGGTCCCTTTCCCTAATTCATCAGTCAAAATCCAGGAGTGCCGTAGTTGGAAACAGGAGGTTCACCCTAACACAGAGATGCCCTGACAAGGGGGAGCAGAAGCCTGTGCTCCCTAGAGACGCAGCTCCCGCCGTCCCATCCAGCTGCTGCTTCTCATCTCTCTGTGAGGCGCAGCTGTGCTGGTACCCGGGAGTTCTCCAGACACCCACACTCTTATAATTATGGGTTCCTCTTCACTGCAACTCTTTTACAGGGGTCTTGCCAGTGGCAACCAATATCTCTTTATTAAGAGTCTAAGTCACATTTTGGGGTGAGGTTTCAGCTGAGAGATGCATGTAAGACGGTTAGCACAGTGGACTCAAAATATATTGAGTTGTATTTTTTTATGTTTTGATGAGAGCAGTGGGGGAGAAAGCTCGCAGCCTCAGTCTACTCCTTTGCAGTCTGAATAGGACACCAGACAAACCCCAAAGCTTTGAAATTTCTACTTGGAAGTTAAACAGCCATAAAAAAATACTGTATTTGCTAACAAAACATTGCCGAAGACGTGTCTATCACTGGCTAAAGAGAGTGTGTGTTAGGGACTGAGCCAGATGTACGTGGACAGTAACTCAGGCTCCAGCTGCTTCTAGCTGGGGAGTCGACCTCTGTAAGTCGAATTTTCTCAGCCGTAAAAGAAAAACCTAATTTGTGAGGTTGTTTTAAGTGCTGAGTGTACTCCTGGCACAAAGTGAGTGCTTAGTTACTACTGTGTGCTAATAAGTGACAGTTACTGTGATATTCTCAGCACCTCAGGAAATATGAGGAATACTTTCCTTTCTGATAATGAGAGCCACATGCCTGGTTACCTTGCCCTTTTGCCTTGATTGCCAGGAAGTTCAGAAGCAAATTTAAAATGCACTGATGGCAATCCTATTCCTATAAAGGTCAGTGTATTTGTAAACCCTTTTTCTTGGCTCTTGATTTTCTACTTCTAAAGCTTGTCAGCCAATAAGAAGCAGCTTATCAAACTGAGTAGCCCAGGGCAGATATGTGTGTTCACACAAGTACACTACTCTAGTAAAACAGTTATTTTTCAAGGCAGTGTCACTTGGGTAATTCCTCGCCAAGAGAAAATGTAAATTACTTTTCAGCGCAGCATCCAGGGGTTCTCACTGTAAACTAATCTAAGGGAAATTTAATCTGGGTCTGCATAACAGAAACTGGGCAGCCAGCCAGCAACTTTTGTTTTGTGTTTTAAGAGAAATGCAACTTCTCCTTGTCAAACAATGTCTCTGGCACTCAAGCACAGCACCCGTGGGCCAAAGGCTGACCCTAGGAAAGGACCAGGTAGTTGGGTGGGTTGTGCTGAAGAAGAGCCTTAGAAGGGTCAACTCCTCTGGGTGAATTAAGGGCTTCAGAAAATGCCCAGGAATGAAACACTGAGTCTCAGCATCCAGGAGGTTGATTCTAAAAGTTTCACAAGACAGAAGCTGTCAAGAGTAGGGCTGGGGAGGGAGGGGAGGGAGGGACGCTACAGGGATGAGCTGAGCCAGATCACAGAGGGAAGGAAGTGTGAACCTTTCCCCTAGGGGCTGTGGGGAGCCCTGGGATGATTTTAAAAAATAGTATTGTCTTTCCTACTCTTCAACTCAACATGGATTACAGGAGAAGTGAGGAGCTTTCTTACTATAATCACTGTAACAACTCTTAGAGGTAAGTTTTACTACTTTACTTCTCCAGTTGAGTAAACCAAGACTCGGAGAGTAATTAAATTGCCTGGGATTACGTGGCTATGTGGAGCTCAGACTTGAACCCAGGTCCAAGAAGACGTCAAGCCCAGGCAAGGGCAGTATCTTCTTTAATTCGTCTTTGTTTTTCTTTCCTATTCCTCACTTTTTGGTCCCAGCTTTCTAAAACTTAGCAGAGTTTAGTGGGTTGAAAAAGTTAAACATGACCCCTCACCTTGATGTTTGTTTGTTCTTTGTTCTTTTTTGGCCAGCAAGCCCTAGAAATGGCTGTAGGAGCTAACCAAATGCACTCTGAGGCCCTTTGCTCCCCTCTGAGCCCGTTCCCTTTTCTTTTCCCAGCCTGTGGGAGAGGAATTTTGCCCATGGGAGCTGTCTCAGGTGCCGACTGCTCTCTCGACCTTTCTGCATCTCCGAACACATTCCTGCATCTAAATCAGAACTGGTCAATGTTTCACTCCCCTTGCCCTCCTCCCAGCCCTGTCATCTGAAGCTGGTGAGCCATTAACCACCAGCAGCCCCTGCTTTTCCGACTCTCCATCTTCTCTCCTTAGGAGCCTCCCATTACTTCACAGTTGGTGTCAATGATCTACCAAACCTGACAGGCGCCCGGCTTCCTCTCTCGGGTACCTTCTTACAGTGATTCTGACGATACACAATTGTTCTAAAGAAAATGTGTCTGAGGGGATAACTGAGCTAAAGCACCCGCATTGACTCCTCAGTCATGTTTTCTGTTGGGGATTCTTACAAAGAACCAGAGAAGAAGCCAAGGATTCTCGTCAAGCTCTGCTATTTACTAGCCAGGTGACTTTAGCTAAGTCTCTTAACTCCTATGGTCCTTTCTTTTTCATTTACAAAATGAGGAGAATCATTCTTCCCCTCTTATGTTTATTTTGCAGACTAAACGATAATGTATGTAAAAGTGTTTAGCCCATACTAGCAACTTTTTAAAAAAATTTAAAAAAATTTTTTTCCATACGAGCAACTTAATCAATATTTTAACTTAACAGTCTGTAGCCTAAAGTTTATAAGATCATAGAATGCTGGAGCTAGAAACTGCCTTGTAGAGCCTGTATATCTTTTACAAGAGAGAAGGCCCAGAGAAAAAAGCCTGGAATAGTGTTATTCAATGACTTTTCAGCCAGTCATTGGTCTATAGTCCAGTTCTGCTCTGTCCATTAGAAATAAAATGTAAATGCCACACACATAATCTAAAATTTTCTAATAATCACATTAAAAAAGTAGAAGAGAAATTGGTGAAATTAACTTTAATTCTTTTTTATTTAACCCAATATATGCAACATATTATCATTTTAACATGTAATTAATATCAACATTATCAATGAAATACTTTAAATTCTTTCCTTGTGGGTGCTAAATCTTCAAAATCTGTGTTTTATACTCACAGCACAATCAGTTCAGACTAGCCGCATGGCAAGTGCTTGACATGAGTAGGAGCTGCAGTGCTCGTTCATTTTAAGCCAGCAAACATTTTGTTCCCCTGTTATATGCCGGGTGCTCTGTTAGACGCAGGGATGTGACAGTGAACACTCACACCAGGGGAATGGGAGGATGGCTCTGGAAACCACAACCACAAGCCAAGGCTGGAAGTCCCTCCTCGCTGAGGCTGCTGGATTACTCGTCTACAGGTTTGGTTGAACGAGTTGAGAAGAAAATTCTTTAGGGAAAATGTCTGCGACTCCAGTGCATATTTGTTTTTGCTGGGTTCCTACCGTGTGTGCCTGTCATCTGCACTTGGCCGGTGCTGTCTGATTTAATCTTCATAGTGACTGTGTGAGGACATTATTTTGCCCAGTTTAAAGAGGAAGCAATAAAGGCTTGGAAGGGTTAAGCAATTGTCTAAAAGACGACCAGTTTATCAGAGCTGCAGCAGGGACTCAATCTCAGGCACCAGGCATGTTTGACTTGGTCGATGTTGCCCCTTGAAGATGATGGGGAGAGAATATTCCTTGGCTATTCCTAGTTTTACCTATTTATAAACATTCCTCAAATTTCTTGAATGATGTGACTGGAGATTTGTTTTAATAATAATAACTTTCCATTCCAGGTGACCAAAGGTCCTCCTGCCTAGGGCTTTTGCTACAAAGGAAAGACAAGAATATTCCCTTTCTTGGTGTCTCTCAGTTACTGGGAGCTGCTTTGTGCCTTGGAAGCATCCAGCTGAGATGGATCTCAGCCCCAAGCTTACCTCCGAGAGGGTTTCCCTTGCTTCTCTGAACTAAAAGTGCTGCTCACACCTTCCCTTTGCCAGCCTGCCAAAGGGGGAGGCCGCAGTGTCTCTCCTCTCCCCACGGCCTGGGCCACTTGTTTCCAGCTTCTGCTCCTGGACACTTGGTTATTGTGTGTGTGTCACTAAAAACATCTACAAAGTGAGACCCCTAAACTGGAATGTGGCCTGCTGCAACTGCAGAATTTCCTGTGAATGATTATACTGTGGTTTATACATGATTATACATGTAGTTTTCCTGTGAATGATTATACTGTGGTTTATACATGATTATACATGTAGTTTTCCTGTGAATGATTATACTGAGGTTTATACATGATTATACATGTAGTTTTCCTGTGAATGATTATACTGTGGTTTATACATGATTATACATGTAGTTTTCCTATGAATGATTATACTGAGGTTTATATGTTAGCATAGCAGTATTCCCAGATAGTTTTTTATTTGTTGGGAGGTTGGGCTTTGGGGGGACAGAGTTAATACTTTGCATGAAATATCTTATCTTATAACAGTGAAATTGTTTTCTCCTTTGTCTTGTGATTTTTTTTTGAAGTGAAATTCAAGTTTTTGTGTGAGTAGTACTATTATACCTATCTTAAGTGTCTTGCTTGTACTGTATGACATCATACCTTTGTTTAATTCTTAATAAACTGTTCACTTGTTAAAAAAATAAATAAATAAAATAAAAAAGGAGTTGTGAGAATTAAGGATGATTTAAATAAATCAGTGCCTGGGACAGAAATAGGCTTCCAAAATTATAGAATTATGAAATTTTATAATAAAAATTTTAAATCTTACACATGAAACGTGACTGATAAAATAAAAACAGTCATCTAGTATTTCCTGAAAAAATATCACCTTTCATGAGGTCCACAGATAAAGGAGTTTGTGAACCTGGAATCACCAAGGGGAATGAAATGTTCCAATGATGGTCATCAGTGAGATTTCATGGGGACGTTTCACTGAGGGACAGTAGACAATAAGAGGAGAACCAGTCACCAGAAAAAAGTGACACTGTGCATCAAGAAACAATTAAGAATTAGATCGCACCCTGAAACACTGAGCGTGTGACACCTGGTGAGCTTGGCTGGCTGAACTTGAACTGGATGACTGAAGAATTTTTTTTTTTTTTTTTTGAGACAGAGCCTCAAGCTGTCACCCTGAATAGAGTGCCGTGGCATCACAGCTCACAGCAACCTCCAATTCCTGGGCTCAAGCGCGTCTCCTGCCTCCACCTTCCAAGTAGCTGGGACTACAGGCGCCCGCCACAATGCCCGGCCATTTTTTTTGGGGGGGGGGGTTTGCAGCCGTCATTGTTGTTTGGCGGGCCCGGGCTGGATTCGAACCCGCCAGCTCAGGTGTACGTGGCTGGTGCCTTAGCCGCTTGAGCCACAAGCGCCGAGCCGACTGAAGAATTTTTTAAAAAAATTAAAGTTGCAGATTTATTCTATTTGAAGTACGGTGATTTGTTTGCTTACATTTCATTCAAAAATCTAGTCAACAAGTAATTTTTGAGTATCCCAGGAACTGTTCTAATCATTAAACACACAAATGTGAAGAAAGTAAAGATGGGCTGGTTGTGGTGGCTCATACCTGTAATCCTAGAACTCGGGAGGCCTAGGCAGGTGGATTGCCAGAGATCACGAGTTTGAGAGCAGCCTGAACACAGCAAGACCCCATCTCTAATTAAAAAAAAAAATAGATAAAACTAGCCGGGCATCATGGTAAGCACATGTAATTCCAGCTACACAGGAGGCTGAGGCAAGAGGATTGCTTGAGTCCAGGAATTTGAGGTTGCAGTGAGCTATGACACCATAGGACTCAGTGTGACAGAGTGAGTCTCTGTCTCAGAAAAAAAAAAAGAAAAGAAAAGAAAGTAAAGATGAATTTGCTTACATAGGGCTCTCAGACTAGCAGGTGGCAGATAAGAAAACAGTGTTAGGAGAGACCACCCAACCTGAGGTAGCGTTTAAGCTGAGCTCTCAATGTTTGAGGAGCTAGGATTTCAGAGGCCATGTTTGGATATATAAATTTAGGTTTCCTAGGTAGAAAGAAGAAAAAAGAAGGCCCAAGACTGAGCACCAAGGAATATTGACAATTAATGTTGGCTGGAGTAGGAGGAGCTGAGACAGGAGACGAGGAAGGAGCAGATAGGGAATTGGGAGCTAAGTAGGAGAGTGGGGGTCGCTAAAGGTGAGAGAGAAACTTGTCTCCAGAAAGAGTTTCTCACTGGGTCATATGCCGGCGAGAGGGGAAAGTAACACCATGGGACAATGGCGATAACAGCCACACGGCAGGGTCATTTGGGTGTGGTACCATGGTGCATCAGTTTCCCTGCCCAGGCAGCCACTGAAGGGCAGCAGCCAAGTCAGGGAGTTTGAAGTTTGAACAGGAAGTGACAAAGTGAAGACAGAGCATGAATTTTGCTTTTTGGGGGAAGTCTGGCCACAATGGGAAGCCGAAAAATGGAGTGATTTCTGGAAAGGGATGAGATGGTGTCAGTAGAAGTTTAATTTTTGATTTTATGACAGGGCTTCTAGATCAAGTGTATGTGCCTATCTCCACTCTGTTCTCTGTTCCCGCAGAATCTCCTCTGGCAAACTCCTACCCACTCCGTAAGATCCATCTTTAAATGTCCCATCCTCTGTGAAACATTCTTCCCAGGCCTACTCAGATGCCTGTCCCCAGGCTCCCAAGCCATTCTGTGTACACGGTGTCTTCCTGAAGGCTTACGTCACAGCACGGTAATGGAAGGTTGTGTGTTTCTTTTTCATCAGACAAGAACAGAGTCTTGGAGAGCAGAGACCATGTGGTCTTGAGTTTGTATTACTGGCTCAGACAGATGTTTTGAGTGTGTCATTGGGAAGATGCCCGTTAAATATTTAATGAATAGCTAAGCAAATGAATAAACTAACTATGAGTTTGGAGGCAGAGCTAATGGGAACTTTATTTTATGAGTGGGAAAACTGAGTCGTAGAACAATTTGGGATCTGATAATTTCATGAATTAGGAGGGGCCCGGGAGAACAATAGAATCTCCATTCCTGCTCCCTTAGCTGTTGCCTGGTCCCTGTCCAGTACTGTACAGCCAGCCCCGCAAAGCGCCTGGGCTGAAACCCTCACATTCGCATCGCACCTCAAACTTTAGCTCAGGGGCACAGGCCTTCGCCCCGGAATTTGCAGTCTTTACCTTTAGCTTGATTTTAGCAACATCTGCTACATTGAGGCTGGGAAGCAGTTTTCTGAATCTAGGGGGAGACGAGGTTAGGGCAGTGCTGAGTGAAGCTAGCGGATGGGGTGGGTGGGTGCAGGAGGGGAGCAGGCCGGGGATATGGGCTCCCTTCAACTGTGGGGTGGACAAAACCAAGACGTGCTGCAGGAGAACCGCCAGGTGGCACTGCTGCTCCTCGGGTAAACAGAAGCTGACTTGGTCAGGGACTTTAGAAACACTTCAAAGATCTATTTTGCAAATGAAGAGACTGAGGCATAGTGAAGGAATATGATTTAATGAACACCATGTAGGAAGTTGGTGGCAGAACAATTATGAGTATCCAGGTCCCTTTACTCTGGGGCCAGCGTGACCACCTTCTCCGTTCTTCCTAAAGCAGCACTTTGAGATGAGGATATGGCTGTCTCTGCAATATTCATTCGAGACAGTGGCTTTCAATTAGAAGTAGAATAGAAAATAAAATGGAGAAAGGAAAACAGAATGAAAAAAGCTCAGCATTCACTTTCCCATGTGCCTTATTCAAAGGTCGGGTTTAGATGCCCACAATGAGAGCGTGGCCCACAGGGCATGTGTGGCATGGTTTGAACTTGAATGGAAAGGTATCAGGTAAAGAATTTCATCCTTTTTATGGTTTGAGCCTAAAAAGAGTTTCATTCCCATGGAAAAGAAGCCAAGTTGCTTAGCAAAGAATTGACTGAAACCTAAGTAGGAACCAGATAAAAGCATTTGCTGGATGGAAGGACGCAGGTAAGTTTCTGGGCCCCACTGTTTAGGGGTGGGAAGCCCTGGGGCAGAAGACCCTTTGTGAGCCCGTGACCCTTAGTCCAGGCATTTTGTCCCAGTACCTGGGAACTAGGAGACAGCAGAGGAGTCCTAATGGAGGGACTTTGTCTTCACTGCACCAGGCGTCTCATGAGGCTTGCCTGGGGCTCTTTGGCCAGACTCCCACTAATGGAATCTCCTTTTCTCACCTCCCAGGTTACCTCTTTTGGTAAATGAAAGATCTTTATTATTATGTAATAAAATGTATATGTCTTCACTATAAAAATTTCTCCATTCAGAAATCACTGCTGTTAGCACACTGAGGTACAGGTGCAGGCTGGGCCCCTGGAGCACCTGTCGTGGGTCTCGGCTCTGGGATTAGAGCTGTAAAGTTAGCACATGCAGATCTGGGCTCTCACAGAACCTGCATTCTAGCAGGGGAGACAGAAAATACATTTTTTTTTAAAATAAAAAGTAAAGTACTGTATAGAGGGTGTCGGATTGTGATAAGCACTATGATGATAAACAGAGCAGGGGATGGTGGTTTTAATGATGATGAGTAGTCATTTTTTTTTTTATTGTTGAGGATTCGTTGAGGGTACCAGAATCCAGGTTACACTGATTGCATTTGTTAGGTAAAGTCCCTCTTACAATCATGTTTTGCCCCCAAAAGGTGTGGCACACACCAAGACCCCATCCCCTCTCGCTCCTTCCCTCTCTCTGATGAGCAGCAATTTTAAAGTAGGAGATTCAGAAAGTGACATTTGAACAAAGATCGGAAGCAGATGAGGGAGCAAACCATGTGGATATCGGGGGGAAGACTCCTTTCCTTTCCGTCTCTTTTCTGTACATACACAATAACGAAGTTGTAATATACATATATGACTATACCCTTGATTTAAAATCTTCAAATAATACAGAGATATATGGGAAACAAGGACAAATCCTCTCCCTGCACTCCTGTAACCTTATCCTCCCCTGACTATACCTCGACTAGAGTGTGCTCCCTTCCCCGACTTTGTCTCTGCATTTACATTCACTTCATAACTCACATAATAGCTGTATTTTATTTTCTACATAAATGAGCTGATCCTTTTAGAAAGCAATGTCTTTTTATTTTCAGCAAATAGTATCTTCTTATCATTTTCTAAACTTCAAAGGTATGTAAGAGCTATAAGCCTCGTTACTAAAATGAAATAGCTACAATTCATCGCTACCTGTGGGCGAGGATTTTACTTTGTCCCCTGGGCTAATAATGTAGTATTTACTGCACTATATTGTAATAATTTATTTCCCTCTCTGTCTCTTCTACACAATAGGGAATTCTTTGTGGTCAGGAAGTATGTCTTGTCATCTTTTAATTTCCAGTCCTTGTTATAAGGCCTGGCACACGGTGTTTGGTAAGTGAATAGAGAGTCCTTTACACTTTCATACATTACTGTAGAAGGCTTCCAAATTAGGTGGGACATTGGGTGAGACCAATGTGATGATTTGTCCTAATGGGGCCCAATCTATTCTCTGTTGAAGAATCTGTGGCGCTATGGGGTGATAGCCATCATAACTGAGAGGAGATCGTTCAAATCAAATAGTCCAATTTTAGAATTAAAAGATCAACTAATGAGAGCTGTCTTTTACTTCTCTTGCTGAAAGAAAATTAAGATTTCATGAGGAAACAAATCTGCCAAGCATTTTATATAACAGTTCTTATTTAAGGCACAAAATAACTCAGTGAGGTAGATGTTATATTGCAGATGAGGAAATAAAGAATCAAAGAGATTAATATGGATAACATGTGTATCTAATTACTATCCGCTACCCAGATTTATCAGATCTTAACATTTCCCTATATTTGCCTTAGATTTTTGTTTCCCTTAGAAATAAAACATCACAGCCAGGTGCGGTGGTTCATGCCTCACTCTGGGAGGCTGAGGTGGGTGGATTGCTTGAGCTCAGGAGTTCCAGATCAGCCTGAGTGAGAGTGAGACCCTATCTCTACAAACAAACAAACAAACAAACAAACATAGAAAGACTAGTTGGATGTTGTGTTGGGTGCCTATAGGCCCAGATATTTGGGAGGCTGAGGCAAGAAGATCTTTTGAGCCCAAGAGTTTGAGGTTGCTATAAGCTATGATGCCACAGCACTCTACCCAGGGCAAAAGAGTGAGACTTTGTCTCAGAAAAAAGGAAATAAAATATCATGTACAAATATACCCAAGAGGGTCAAGCTCACAAATTCAATTGCCTACTCTAGATGGCACATTCAAAAAGCCACCTAAAATACAGGGTGGCTCACACCTGTAATCCTAGACTCTGGGAGGCCGAGGAGGTAGATTGCCTGAGCTCTTGGTTTCGAGACAGACTTAAGCCAGAGCAAGACCTCACCTCAAGAAATAGCTGGGCGTTGTGGTGGCCTATAGTCCCAGCTACTTGGGAGGCTGAGGCAAGAGAGTCACTTGAGCTCAAGAGCTGGAGGTTGCTGTGAGCTATGATGCTACGGCACTCAACTGAAGGTGATAGAGTAAGACTCTGTTCAAAAAAAAAAGAAAAGTTGGGCGGCGCCTGTGGCTCAATGAATAGGGCGCTGGCCCCATATACCAGAAGTGGCGGGTTCAAACCTGACCCCTACCAAAAAAAAAAAAAGTCTCCTAAAATCACGTCATTTTAGTCAGACATTAATTGAGCCTCGGTGCTGGGTGAGGCCCTCTGGACACAGGATGGTATACAACTCGGTACAACTCAGTACAACTTAGTCCCTGCCCGTAATGTGGGGGTGGCAGGTGCATAGATTTAATAATTGAGAAACTGAGGCATGGAGAGGGCTGGTGACTCTTCCAAGAAGTAAAGCCAGGTTACAGGGCAGGGGACAAATGAAGCCAGTCTCTCTGTGCCGGGGGTCCCCGAGTGGCGGTACCTCCTGTCTCCGTGGTTCCAGGGAGGAAGGGGAGTGGGGCTGACAGAAGCAGCAGAGTCCATGAGGAACTGCCTGAGTGTTTTTCTCTGTCTCCACTGACCCTTTTTTTGTTGCAAAGAATTGAATTCTTTTCTGGTGACACAGACTTCCTGTCGGAATGAGGCACACCCAGCCAGAAGAAAACCACCCAAAGTAAATGAAGAAAAGCCCTTTAATTCCTTTAGGTGCACAGTTTGGTTCCCACTGGATTGTTGCCATTTTCCCAGAGGCTAAGCCAGAGGTGGATTTGGGGAACAGAAAATGAGAATAAAACTCATAAGGGTAACAGTCGCCAACATTGAAACATCCACTATTTATTATTTCCAATTCAATTATCCATGTTCTTATAAAAGCAATTCATTCTCATCACGGAAAAGTCAGAAAACTATGAAGAAACCCTTTTTCTTCCTCTTTTTGTAAAAAGGAAACCCAAATAACGTATAATCTTTCAGGGCAAACAATAACCACTGTTAACATTTAAAAAAAATCCTATTTGTATCCATTTTTTATTCTGTTCTGTTCATATAAATTTATATAGTCAATATTTGTTCATCAATTTTATTCTTTAAATGATAATTATAAACATAACATTTGATTATACAGTTGCTCTGTGATCGTTGGACATTTACATTTTCTCCTGTCTTTTGGTTATTATATTTTTACAGCACTAAGCAGATAATTCCCTTATTGAGTGATATCGCTGGCCACTTTTCTTACATTCTCTCGTTTCCTCATGATAATCCTCTAGAATGGACATTATTACTGTTCTATAAATGAAGGAATTGGGATTCCGAGAGGATAAGAAACCATCCCAAGGTCAAAGGCAGGTTTTGAATCCAGGTCTCTAATGCCTGAGTCAGCACTGCCCACGGCCACACACTGGAGTGCTCGGGCTCCTTAGCCTGCCTTGGTTTTTCTGTCTTTTCAGCATCATTACCTGTGAGGAAGGAGTTTCCTTGTGCTTGTCTTTGTCCCCAAACCCTAATCCTGGTGCCACTCCATTCTTGTTCTCATGGATCCCCCCCCCCCCATCCCTGTGTGAAATTCAGACCTTTCCAGTGAAATACTCCCCATTCTGAAGTCCCCAGGCAGCTGGGCTGATGATTGATGGTTCCCACCTGCTGTGACACGTGGTTCCCTCCTCCTTCCTTCTCAGAGACCCTCAGGCAGGCTGTGAGTTCATTATGTTTCAACATTGAAAAACTGAATCCTGATACACTCCTTAAAGGCCTCAGGGTCATTTGTGTCCCACTTGAATTCCCATTGATATTCTCAAAAATTTTCAAATCTCAGATGCTTTCAGCACATTTTAAATAGGGTATTAAAATTTTTAAAAAAATACATAGGGCTTCAAACTCTCTTTTGAATTCCAGACTTGAAACTAATGGGCGCCTCCACTCAAATGTTTTGAAACTTAATACATCCAAATCAGAATTCTGGATGTTTTCCCTCTTACACCTGTCTGTGGCGAGCTTTGTTGATTGAACAGCCAGTACTTTCATTCCTTGCCTTCTCCTTGATTTTGTTCAGGGTCAAGATGCCCAGACCAGGGGTTGAAACAGGATTGAGTGTAAGTCTGTTATGACAATGTCAGGCTCCATTGTGAGATACTCGTGTTTCTGGCCTCCAGCAAGGGGCAGTCAGTGAGGCTTAAAGGAAGTCTGCTAGAGAATTTCTAGATACACATTTTCTTTGAGAGAAAAGAGAGACTTTATTAGGCATTTCAGCCTCACCTCTTTTTTTTATATTTATTTTATTTTATTTTTTTTATTAAATCATAGCTGTGTACATTAGTGCAATCATGGTGTACAATGTGCTGGGTTCATATACAATCTGAAATATTTTCATCCAACTGTTCAACAGAACCTTCATGGGATTTTCCCATTTATTGTATGAAAACATTTGTATTCTGCATTTAGTAGGTTTCACTTGTACGCTTCTAAGATGCACCATAAGTGTGATCCCACCATTTACCCTCTCTCCACACACCCTCTCTCTACCCTCCCCTCCCTTGCCGCTTTCCCCATATTCTTGTGCTATAATTGGATTATAGCCTTCATATGAAAGCTATAAATTAGCTTCATAGTAGGTCAGCCTCACCTCTTATTCTAGACATCCCTGTGGTGATCAGTTACAGATTCTACCCATTTCCCTGGGTGCGCCTTCAGCCTGCAGCTAACTGCCTCTTGCTTTCTGGCCTGGGGTTCCCCATTAACTGGCCACCACCCCAATCCAAGATACCATCACCTCTCATTTGAACTATAGTATTTCAATGGCCTCCTAATTAATCTCCTCTCTCCAATTCCTACTTCTTCCCTAATATATCTTCACATCACAGGCAGAGTGATTGTTTAAAAATATAATCTGAACCATGCTAATTCCCTGCTTTGAAACTTTGAAGGTCTTTCTATAATGACTCGAGTAAAATTCAAACTCCTTACTGTGGCCTGCAGGCCCTGGCATGATCAGGCCACCTGTCCACTCGTCAACCTATGCTTGTCCCATGCTCTTCCATGCCAAAGTGGCCTTCTGCACCTTGCGTGTTTGGAGACTTCACCTGCAGATTCTTCCTTCTGGTTCATTCTTCCCCTAAGGCTGCTTATGACTGGATCCTTTTCACCTGCCAGATGTCAGTTTTACGTCTACCTTCTTGGAGAGGCCTGGGTGGTAAGCCCAGGGCTAATCAATCCTCCCTTACTCTTTATTATTATAACTTATTTGTTTTCTTCATAGCACCTGTGTTGAGCTGCAATCACATATTTGAACAGCCAGTACTTTCACAATTACTTTCACTGTAATTGCTTATCTCCCTGATTAGTTTAGAATTGTGTAGTGCAAGGACCAGGATTTTATGCTACTGTGCACACAGGTCCTTGTACAATGCCTGCCTTAGGATATGCACGTGATACAAAGTGAATACATTGTAATAATAACAATATCATTTGTCTTTTAAAAAAATACATTTTTGGGTACTCAAATCCTAGCTCTGCCGCTTTTAGCTCTGTGATTTTAAGCAAATGTCCTAACTTCTCTGTACCTCAGTTTTCCCATCTTATGTGGGGAGAATGGTAATTACCTATTACAGAGTTGTTAGAAGTACTAAATTATTATATGTAAAGAGTTTACAACACTGCCTGGGGAATAGTAAACATTACATAAACACTAAACTATTATTGTTGTTGTCATTATTATTATCTCTGCCAGGAAACTGAGACTCAGGAAGATTAAACCCAGAGCCACATAGGTAGAAATTAGATGCCTAGGATTCTGAAAAACTCAAGTGTGAATTAACAAAATTATGAAAATTTTTGAAGTCATTGATAGATACTATTAATAGTTCTGAGCGCATTCTAATCTTTTTGCCAATTACATCTTTTTTTTTGAGACAGAGTCTCACTCTATTGCCCTGGCACCATCCTAGCTCACAGCAACCCCAAACTCTTGGGCTCAAGAGATCCTCTGGTCTCAGCTTCCTAAGTAGGCTGGAGTAGCTGGGACTATAGGTACCTGCTATGAAACTCGGCTAGTTTTTCTATTTTTAGTAGAGATAAGGTCTTGCCCTTGCTCAGGCTGGTTACCAACTGCTTAGCTCAAGCAATCTACCCATCTTGGCCTCCCAGAGTGCTAGGTTTAAAGGTGTGTACACCTGGCCTACATCTGTATTCTTTGGAAACAATTATCAGATTGCATTTTTTCCTGAGGATATTCATATAAAAATAGGAACAAAAATGGCTTAATCTAATTACAGTTTTTGAAATTTATATGGTGCGTGATTATGAAATTTGCATGTGGAAAAAGAACAAGGGAAACCAAGTGAAATGCTTTGGAGGTTGGCTCGGTGCCTGTGGCTCAACGGGCTAAGGCGCCAGTCACGTACACCTGAGCTGGCAGGTTCAAATCCAGCCCGGGCCACCAAACAATAATGACGGCTGCAACCAAAAAATGGCCGGGTGTTGTGGCAGGAGCCTGTGGTCCCAGCTTCTTGGGAGGCAGAGGCAGGAGACTCGCTTGAGCCCAGGAATTGGAGGTTGCTGTGAGCTGTGATGCCACAGCACTCTATCCAGGGTGACAGCTTGAGGCTCTGTCTCAAAAAAAAGAAATGCTTTCGAGGCATCACTAGATAGAGAACGATCTGCAGTTCCTCACCTTCTATTCACTTTTTCATCCTCTCCAATTTTGCTTCTCCTCTCTCCTTGGAAACTGTTCTGAGAAAGATCACCAGTGCCTTTCCACTTGCAAATCCAGTGGTAGCTTTTGGACCTCACTTACCTGATTGATTTGAGGCGCTTGATGTTATGAATGAACAATGCTCCTTTTGTAACTTTCCACTCTCAGTGTTACCGCAGACACTCATCTTTCTTCTGCTTCTCTGACTCTTGGCCGCCCTGCTGTCCTGTCACTCTCTGCCTCTTCTCCAGGGTCAACTCTTGATCCACTTCCCTTCTCACACTTCCCACTCTCTCTCTCGCCCA
The DNA here is from genome assembly GCA_963573935.1 of Arctocebus calabarensis. Lineage (NCBI taxonomy): Eukaryota > Metazoa > Chordata > Mammalia > Primates > Lorisidae > Arctocebus > Arctocebus calabarensis. Next base: position 26,533 of record CAUYON010048205.1, read on the forward strand.
GGATAACTGCCTCACTTTCACTACAATCTATATCCCTATGAAGAAGCCCTTAACATTTTAGTTCAGACTCAACTTCTAGTCATTTTCCTGAAGATTTAGAATGTAAGAGTCTGGGGCTCTCAAATACAAATTTTTCTTTCGATCTAATTGCAGCTGTGATGTGAGCTGTCCTCAGCTTTTCCCTGAGCAGCCACCACACATTCTACTGTTCTCTCTGTCCCTAGCCTCATTTCAAGTCCATCTGTAATGCTCATAAAGAATACCTTCTAAAACATGGAAATCTGAGGTCTACTTCTCTTGTGGCAGAACAGTTCCTGTAAGACCAACCCTCCCACAAATAAAAATTATAAACTAGTTTAAAAAATAGTAAAATCAATTACCTAAAGGCACTGGAGAGGAACTGAGAGCAGGCAGAAGATGGGCAAGAGTCAACTCTTGGACTAAAGAGATGTTATGTGCGAGTTTTGCATTTTTAATACATTTTTGCCTCAGAGCAACCCCACTCAGTATTAAGCAGGACAGCTAACAGTCAGATAGAAGCATGGAGGGTTTTTTTTGTTTGGTCCTTTGGGGTTTTTGTTTTGTTTTGTTCAAACAGGGTCTTACTCTCTCACCCAGGCTGGAATGCAATGTGTGATCAAGGCTCGCTGCAACCTCCAGCTGCTATGCTCCAGGGATGCTCCTGTCCAGCCTTCCCCCGCAGCTTGGACTACACGCCATGTCCCCACATCTGGCTAACTTAAAATGTCTTTGTAGAGGTAGGGTCTTGCTATGTTACGTAGGCTGGCCTCAAACTCCCGGCCTTAAGCAATCCTCCCGCCTCAGCCTCCCAAGCTGTTGTGATTATAGGCGTGAGCAACTGCATCATCCCAGAGGCATGCAGTGTGGGCCAGAAGGGCTGGAAGAAAGCATTCAAGGTAGCCACAGGAGCTGTAAATGGAGGTCAAGGCCGGGGACCCAAGAAGGGAGAAAGCAACTGAGAGGGAGCCCTAAACTTTATGTATAAAGTTCTCTGGCTAAGAGACAGATTCCAGGCAGCCCAGCTAAGGCCAGAAAAACTAACCAGAGGTTTCTGGTAACTGGTGTCTACTTTAGGTGAGGGAAGGAGATTGAATTCAGCCATGTAATTGCTGGCTAAAACAAAAATAGCACTTTGTGGATGAATATGTATATAGAGTCCTTACTACATGTCACTTACAATGACCAAGGTACAATTTAAAATTGCTATAAAGAAACAGAGAAATATGACTCATACTTAAGAGAAAAGTCTATTAATAGAGATAAACTCTGAGATGAGCTAAATATTGGGATTAGTTGGTAAGAATTTTTTTCTTTTATTTATTTATTTATTCTTTTAAATACATGTATTTTATTATTCTTCATTACATTATTCCCCCTCACCCCCCAGTGGTAAGACAGAATTTATTTACAGAAAAGAATACAGAAAACACTAAAGCTCCTGGTAGAAGGAGAGAATTCAAGTTGGGAGAGAGAAGCTCTCTCCCTTTCTCTCCTGGTCTTTCCCCATCTCCTTTAGGCCTTTAGTCTCAGGGTATATATAGGTGTATGGGTTCCTTGGCCAGGAAACAAATGAATACAGTCCCTTCCACCAGGGGCAAGGTGAATGAATGTATCAATGAATGGATACAGTCCATTCATGGAAATGAGGTCTAGGAAATTCACAAGAAATTGACCTAGGCATAGGAAATGGGGGTTCCACATTTAGTCCTAAGTATAGAGTGAAGGAGACACCAAGGCACAGGTTTCTCCTTGGCAGTTGTCCAGGCTTTTTGGCTATTGGAGCCTCTGGTGGGGGGTGGGGGGTCCCCCTCCTTGCCTGTCATCCAGCCCGTTGGCTCTTCAGCTGGCTGAGCTGGCAAGAATTTTAAAGCAGCTATTACAACTATACTCAACATAATGAAAATATGCTCGTGATGAATTAAGAAACAGAAGATTTTAGCAGATAAATAGAAATTAAAAAAAATAAAACAAATATAGCTGAATCATATACAATTGAAACATTCAATATCTGAAATAAAAATTCCCTAGATAAACTACACAGTAGATTGTAGGTGACAGAAGAAAGGGTAAGTCAGATTGAAGTAAGTCAATAGAAACCACTGATTTGCAGAAAGAAGAAAAACTAAAAAAAAAAAAAAAAAAAAAAATGAACAGCTCCTCAAGGAGAAGTGGGATAATATCAAAGGTCTAATATGTGTGTAATTGGAGTCCCAAACAACAGGGGATATAAAATGGATCAGAAAATACTTTTTGAAAACATTTTAGGTAAAAGTTAAATTTATTGAAAGCACGCCTCCATCGATTTAAGAAGCTCAATGAATCCCTAAACAGGATAAGTACAAAGATAACTGCCACATAATTCAGGAGAAAAACCACAAAAACAACACCTATGGTAGGGTGGCACCTGTGGCTCAAAGGAGTAGGGTGCTGGCCCCATATGCTGTAGGTGGTAGGTTCAAACCCAGCCCCGGCCAAAAACTAAAACAAAGGGTTCAAACCCAGCCCCGGCCAAAAACTGAAACAAACAAACAAACAAACAAACAAAAAACCTATGGTAATACCTATAATCTTTTGGTGCACAACCTCCTCGTCTTTTCCTACTCATCACCATCCCCCTTCTTGCTCTCACCTCTATGGGGATGAATATTCACAGACACTTCAAGAGCTGCTTCTTTTCAAATCAGGGATGCAAGCAATATTGTTGGTTCTTGTTGACAATGATTTTGAAACTAGAAAGACAAGTTTGAAAATGATGTGATGGAAAGAGATGGGATTTCTTATAACTTAATTATGTATAAAATTATATAATATAAAATCCCAAATGGGCATTTCAAGCAAATAAAAATCAGTAGTGTTGCTGGACAAAATTGAGAAAGAGGTGGCTCTGCGCCTGTAGGTCAGCAGCTAGGGCGCCAGCCACATACACTGGAGCTGGTGGGCTCGAACCCAGCCCGGGTCTGCCAAATAACAATGACAACTACAACAACAACAACAAAAATAGCTGGGCATTGTGGTGGGTACCTGTATTCCCAGCTACTTGGGAGGCTGAGGCAAGAGAATCACTTAAGCCCAAGAGTTTGAGGTTGCTGTGAGCTGTGACACCACTTCACTCTACAGAAGGTAACATAGTGAGACTCTGTCTCACACACAAAAAAAAAAATCGAGAAAGATGGAGTCATGCCTGTAATCCTAGCACTCTAGGAGGCCGAGGTGGGTGGATTGCTTGAGCTCAGGAGTTGGAGACTACTCTGAGAAGAGTAAGACCCCCATCTCTAAAAAATAGCCCAGCCCGTGGGTGGCGCCTGTAGTCCCAGCTTCTCAGGAGGCTGAGGCAAGAGGATCTCTTGAGCCCAAGAGTTTGAGGTTGCTGTGAGCTATGACATTTTAGCACTCTACTGAGGGTGACAGAGTAAGACTCTGTCAGAAAAAAAAAGAAAGAAACAGGGAGAATATTTAGATGTTAAACGTCTTTTATTATTGAAAAAAATTCTGCTCATTCTAGACACTTTTGAAATTACCTTCAAGTAGCACATGTTAAAGATATAAATATTTTGGACTTAGCTTCCTTGTTTATAGTTAAGTACATTATTTTTACCTGTAAAATACTAACATGAATTTTATATAGGTTCCAATCCAAGTTTTGTGGCTGAGTCTATGAGGCCAAACAATTTTTTGTTTTTTTTTACGTCCTGAATTGGCTCAGTGTGGGGGGTTATTTAGATAGGGTGTGAATTTACTTCTTTGTCATTTGGAGAAGGCACAAGGTATTATTATGGACAGAGAAGAGCTGCAATGACAATAGATCTTCCATCATCCATCATCCCCCTTTAGTCTAATGAGATGCTGCTATGATCTCCTGATGAAATGTTCTACAAAACCTCGCCCTGCCATGCAACTTCTTCAGTCTCACAGGAGTGACCTGAGTTCAAGCAATATTAGTTCCTGTTCTATTTTTCCATGTGTCTGTAAGTAATCATGTATTTTAATGATCCTCTGTTTCCTGTGGGTTGTAACCTAGAGACTAATTCCTAAGAGTTGATTATTATTTTTTTAAGTTTCAGTTGAATGTGCAATTCTCTTCTCCTGTAAAAGCCTATCTTCGAATCCTGTGTTGAAAAGAGTATTTATGATTAGCAGAGTGCCTGGCACATTGTGGGTATGAAATGAAATTGTGCTTTTTCTAGCAGGCCTCAAGGAAAGTGCTAATCTTATTTCTTTGAACTCACCTTTTGAATGACTCATTCAGCTTTGTCAGAGGTGGGGAGGGTAAAAGTGCTTGAGGATGTACCACGCACAGGATGGGGGTGCAAACTATTCTCAGTGTAGTAACATGTGATCAGAAGCGTCACAGCATTAAGGGAGGACCCCGCAGACCAGTTAGATTCTTCAGAGAGTGCTCTGAACATCCCTCTTCCTTCCCTACCTGGCCACACTGTCCTGAAGTTTAGTATCTGGGTGGTCCTCCACGCCAATCTCTCCTCCTGCCTCTAACTCTAATTAGCTTTGCTGCGTGGCTCAACTCACTTCCCTCTCTGGGTCTGATTGTCCTTCTGAAGATGAATTGGGTCAAACTAGATGAGACCCAGGGTGGCTTCAAACTGATGTACAGTGACCCTCTTCCCTGCTTCCCCATCTCCATGACTCCATCACACTCGGCCTCAGCTTCCTGGATTGGGGGCGGGGGAGTGACCGTCAAGGATTTATGGGAGAGGGATGTCCCAGACCCCTCAGCTTGTCTTTTTCCTGAAATCGGAGCCCCTGTTGTCTACTATCCACGCCATTGAGCCTACAGAAGGTAACAGCGGGTAGCCACGTGCAGGAAGGCGTGTAACAGAAACACACGGTCAGGTAGGCTGTGGCCAGCCTGGATTTGGCTGTGACCTCCAAATCAAGACACTTCTGCTTAAGAGCTGACACTAAATGGTGCCTGTCTCTGGTGAAGTCACTTAACTCCAATCTGGTCTCCTCATCTGTAGAGTGGGGATCATAACACCCGTGCTAACAACTTACAGGATAGTGTGAAGACCAAAATGAGAAAACTCATTCAATACACATTTTTTTTCCTTAAAAAGGTAATATAGGGCAGTGCCTGTGGCTCAAAGGAGTAGGGCGCCAGCCCCATATGCCGGACGTGGCGGGTTCAAACCCAGCTCCAGCCAAAAATTGCAAAAAAGGTAATATAAACTAATATGCAAATGGGTCCACTCAGGAATCTTGTTAAATTGCAAATTCTGATTTGGTGTGTCTGGGATGGAGCTAAAATTTCTGCACTGCTAACAGCTCCAGCGTGAGGCTGGCTGCCATTGAGGCTGCTCACATGGGCCACATTCTGATGAGCAAGGATGAGAACCATTATGACTTTTGGAAATGGAAAAAAATTAATGAATTGTCTAAACCTTACCACCCTCACGTCTTTCACTTCTGATATTTTGAGTTACATCCTACATTTTGTCCATTTTTCTCCAAATCTTACAGACAGCAACGTTGCTGTAATTATAATTCTTGAGTAGCTGCACAATATTCCAAAATAGCGTCACTTAGGGTGGCGCCTGTAGCTCATCGAGTAGGGTGCCGGCCCCATATACCGAAGGTGGCGGGTTCAAACCCAGCTTCGGCCGAACTGCAAAAACAGAAAAATAGCCGGGCGTTGTGGTGGGCGCCTGTAGTCCCAGCTACTCAGGAGGCTGAGGCAAGAGAATCACCTAAGCCCAGAGTTGGAGGTTGCTGTGAGCTGTGTGATGCCACGGCACTCTGCCGAGGGCAATGAAGTGAAACTCTGTATCTACAAAAAAAAAAAAAAAAAGAAATAGCATCACTTATCCAGCTGCTTTTCTTGTGTTGGAATAGGAATCTTAGGGAAGCAGCCGGGATCCTTCTGGGATAGCTGGAGGTTATTTCTTATTTCCTCCTGTTCCTCCCCAGGATCAATCTGTAGGAGTAACCTGGCTCAAGAATATGAACATCTGGGTGGTGCCCATGGCTCAAAGGAGTAGGGCACCAACTCCATATGCCAGAGATGGTGGGTTCAAACCCAGCCCCAGTCAAAAACTGCAAAAAAAAAAAAAAAAAAAGAATATGAACATCTTGATGAATTTCTGGTTATTTTTGTTTGTTTCTTCTTCTTTTTTATTTTTTTTAGAGACAAAGTCTCTTTCTGTTGCTCAGGCTGTTCTCAAATCCTGGCCTCAAGCAGTCTTCCTGCCCCAGCATTTCAAGTAGCTGGGTAGCTGGGACTGCAGACACAAGCCACCACATCCAGCTGAATTCCCATTACTCTTGACGCATTATTTTCCAGAAGGCCAACAAATTATAAATATGTATATATCTTAATTATTAAAGATCCTTGCCCCCCCTTATACATTGTTAGTGGGAATGTAAAACAGTGCAACTGCTATGGAAAACAGTATGGCATTTCCTAAAAAAATTAAAAATAGTACTACCATCCAATAATCCCACTGCTGGGTATTTATTAAAAAGAATTGAAATCAGGAACTTGAAGAAAAATTTGCACTCCCACGTTCCATAGCAGTATTAGTCACAGTAGCCAAGATGTGGAAACAACCTCAATGTCCACTGATAGATGAGTAGATAAAGCAAATATGTATATGCACACAATGGAATGTTTTTCAACCTTAAAAAAGAAGGAAATCCTGCCATATGTGATAACATGAATGAACTTTCAGGACATTATGTTGCAGCCCATATAGCCTATGGCTAGGAGGAATGAGAGTTATAAGAAATACCTGTATAGCTCAATAGGAACACCTGGGTGGAAAGGGCATGGAGAGGGATTTAGCTCTAAAAAGCATGAGAGCTCGCAAGATGAGAGCAGTGATGAATTGGCAGGCTCTACACCTGTGGTGCTGAGAGGCATGAGATCAGCCTTATATTAGGCTGGAGGAGCAGGCAGTCGGGAGCTTGCGCATTCTATCACGGACGCGCTTACTCTGACTCTGTCTCCTCTTCTGCCTGCAGAACACCAGCACGGCGTCTCTCTACTGAGGATCACCAAACTCTGCTAAAGACTAAGATCTGTTTTTCTAAGAAGACTGCTTTACTCTCTCTAAGACTTACTCTCTCTCTCCAGCTAAAGTAGCCCTCAGGCACCTAAGAGAAACTGAACCTGAACAAGGTAACTTAGCGGTCCGCCTTCAGAACCTAGATAAGCTGGGCCTGAGACCTGACCAGTCCAGAGCCTTCTCAAGAAGTGTCAGAAGTGACATGTGACAACATTATGCTAAGTGAAATAAATCAGTCACAAATACTCCGTGGTTCCACTTACATGAAGTATCTGAAATGGTCAGGCTCTTAATGAGCAGGAGTAGGATGGTGGTTGCAGAGGTGTTGGGGAGACAGGAAAAAAATGGGGAGGTGCTGTTGAACTAGGTATAAAGTTTCAGTTATGCAGAAAGCTCTGGAGATCTGTGTCTATAACATTGTATCTATACTTAACAATACTGCGTGCTGCACTTGAAGTTTGTTAAGAGGGTAGATCTCTTGCTGAGTGTTCAGCCTTGGTCGAACTGCAAAACAGAAAAATAGCCGGGTGTTGTGGTGGGCGCCTGTAGTCCCAGCTACTTGGGAGGCTGAGGCAAGAGAATTGCCTAAGCCCAGGAGTTGGCAGTTGCTGTGAGCTGTGTGATGCCATGGCACCCTACCGAGGGCGATAAAGTAAGACTCTGTCTCTAAAAAAAAAAAAAAAAAAAAAGAAAGAAAATATGTGTTCCTTAAGGAAAAGTATGAACAATGGTAGCTGCCCGAATACCACTAACATTTCCTTTGTTTCTTCAGTCATTGATTTATTCAATAACCACTCCTTCTACTCTGAGAATGTGCCAGGTAAAATACTATGCATTGAGGATACTGCAGGGAACTTGTTGTCTAGGCATATGTACAAAATTCTCTACCTATATATAAGAAAATTATATATCATACAAAAATAGACATGTACTGTACATACTGCAAGATGCAAGATGTTTTTATTCACAGCATTGCATGTGAATGGAGAAAACCAAAACCAAAATCAAAACAAAACAGAAACTTAATCCTTGATTGAGCCCGGTGAGGGCCAGCAATTCTGTTCTTATTTTTCTTGTTAAGTTAACCAGAGGTTTATCTATCTTATTGACCTTTTCAAAAAATCAACTTATTGATTTATTGATCTGTTCTATAATTTGTTTGTTTTCAATTTCATTTCATTCTGCTCTAATTTTGGTTATTTCTTTTCTTCAGTTGGTTTTAGGATTGGAAAGTTCTTCCTTCTCCAGTTGATTGAGATGTCCCATTAAGTTATTAACTTCCTCCCTTGCTGTTTTCTTGAGGAAGGCTTGTAGTGCTATAAATTTCCCTCCTAGGAATGCCCTTGCTATATCCCAGAGATTCTGATAATTAGTGTCTTCATTGTCATTTTGTTCCAAAAATTTGGTAATTTCCTTCTTAATCTCATCTATGACCCATCTATCCTCAGCATAAGGTTATTTAGCTTCTATGTTTTTTGTTTGAGTTTGCAGATTCCTGTTATTGTTGAGTTCAACCTTTATTCCATGTTGGTCAGAGAAGATGCAAGGACTAATTTCTATTCCTTTAAATTTGTTGAGGTTAAACTTGTGACCTAAGATGTGATCAATTTTGGAGTATGTTCCGTGGGCTGATGTGAAGAATGTGTACTCAATTTTATTAGGATGAAGTGTTCTGTAGATGTCTTTTAAATCCAGATGTAGAATGGTTAAGTTTAAATCTAAAATTTCTTTACTCAGCTTCTTCTTAGATGATCTATCAAACATTGTTAAAGGAATATTAAAATCTCCAACTAGTAAGGAGCTGGTGGAAATCAAGTAACTCATCTTTATTAGAGTTTTTGTTATAAATTGAGGTGCATTCTTGTTGGGTTAATAATTGAAATCTCATCATATTGAGTAGTTACTTTAACAAATATGAAATGTCCCTTTTTATCCTTCCTTACTTTGGTTGGTTTAAATCCTATTGTATCTGCAAATACGATTGCATCACATGCTTTTTTCTGTTTTCCATTTGCTTGGAGTATAGATAACCATCCCTTCACCATGAGACTAAATTTTTCTTTTAACGTAAGATGTGAATCTTGTGTTCAGCAGATATCTGGCTTGAGTTTTTGTATCCAGTCAGCCAAACTATGCCTCTTTAGAGGACAATTTAAACCACTCAAATTCATTGAAAATATTGATAAAACTTTAGAAAATCTAGTGGATATTTTTAATCATTTCATCGTTGTAGAAGTTGGAATTTGACAAAAGTTTCTGGAAGATTTTACTTTTGCTTTGGAGGATTACGCTGGTCATTATGGAGTATAGGTCTGAGAATATCCTGGATAGCTGTTTTGGTTTTAGCAAATTTCTTCAACATGTGGATGTCAATAAATTATTTAATTTCTCCATCATAAATGAAGCTCAGTTTGGCTGGATACAGGATCCTGGGTTGAAAGTTATTTTGTTTTAGGAGATTAAATGTCAATGACCATCCTCTTTCCCCTTGAAATGTTTGATCAGAGAGATCTTCAGTTATTTTAGTATACTTTCCCTTGTAGGTTATTGATTACTTGTGTCTTGTTGCTTTCACAATTTTCTCCTTCATATTTACGTTACTGAACTTAA
>CAUYON010048206.1:0-16628 GCA_963573935.1 Arctocebus calabarensis
TTGGCTTACTCTCCTCTCACCGCTCCCGAGCTGGGAGAACAGCACAGACCAGCGGCAGGCCGCGCCCTGTCCACACCCCTTGAGAAAGTGTCCAAGAATCTGGACTCCATGGGGGACAGACCTCCATATCTCAGGGTGAGAGTGGAGGGGAGTGCCGGGAGTTCCAACTTGCAGGTAGAGAATATATACAGTTTTATACAGCTTTATGCCTGGCAGGAGAGTGCTGCAGCACCCTAGTAGGGGAAGGAGGTCCAGGTTTTAGAGGGTCTCTCCTGTGGGGTAGAGTGGGAGAACATCTGAATTCTGCTCGCTTGTTTGTATGGAGGTATGGAGTATACTGAAAGCTGTTCTCTTGGAGGAGGGGACTCCCGTCCACTTGGTGATGTGCTCTGTACCTTTTATTTGTATCCTTGGGGTCGCAGATCGCTCCTGCAGGGTTGATGTGCTTTCCTCGACCTTGTCCCTTGGCTCAGCTCTAAACCGTTGGCTTTCTTGCTAAATTTCTGTCCTTTAACTCTTCTTCTGGACAGGAGCGTCTGCAGAAAGCTGGCTACAGACCACCATCTTGGCTCCTCCCCTTCAATCACAGACTTCTTTCTAATCAACATAGTGTGAACTGAAGCAGTCATGAGAGAATACAATAGAATCTACATCAGAGCTTGGTACTGGACTGCTAACGCAGGTGATAGTTAAGAAAGAATGTCTGATGGAGCATTTTAAGTATCTCTTCCTCAATATTGTACACACAAAAAAATTAAATATCTCTTCCTCAATATTGTATACACAAAAAAATTATATTATTTCTCATCACCCCAAAATAATAAATAGAATATATGTTGTTATATATAATAATATATACTATTATATATAATAACATATTGCTTTATATATGAGTCACAATATAAAGTTATCTTTGAAGATATATTTCTCTGTTTAGCAAAAATATTTTTTGTTCTTAAAAAATATATACATGCACATATGTGTTATATACACATTAGTGTATGTATATTTATGTGTGTGTGTGCCTAGCACTGTTCTAAGAACTTGAAAATTTTTAACTTATTTGGTGCTCATAAACTTCTCACACTATCAGGGTTCATGATTCAATTTTCTTAGACATCTGTGCTTGGAAGAAATTCATCTCTTTTACTTTATAATTAGCTTATTTTATGAAACATCATGTCATTCTCTACATAAACAGCTTTCAGATAATAAGATGCCAATCTTTTTTCTCTTTACCTTATTTCTACTAAGAATTTCAGAAGCAATGTTTAAATCCCACCTCGGTGATTATTCTGTGTAGGTTCCTGATGATTTTAGCATCACCTGCCTCTCATATTTTCTAAAATAAGCCAATTTTACTGAATTACAAGGTATGTATTTATCCAGAATGACTAAATATCAAGATATTTAATGATTTGAGGTTTTAAATTATAATTTGTAATTTCCTTCACAAAACGTCTGGGATTCTTGATTTACATTAATGAAGAAGTCCATTTCCTTCAAAGACTGGATTCTTTTACTTTAGCCTATAGTTAAATATTATTATATGTATATGTTAACATTATATATAAAAATGTTAAATATATATTTAAAGAAATATTAAAGAGTGAAAAGATCAGAATATGTACATGGTAATGAAATTTGTTAGAAATCATGTCCTATTATAAAAATTGTCTGATACTTTGGACCAGCTTTAGAGAAAGCTTTAAATATTTACCATCTTTATTTTTTTGCACATGTTATCAATTAGCATTCAAGTACTTTTCTATTTCTCTCATGTTTTTTTTTTAATAATAATGAGAGTTCTCAGATATCTTTAACTGAGATAATTTTTTTTGCAATATTTTGTTTTAAGACATTTCTACTTAATTTTAGGTGTATGATCATCCTGAGTTCTACATAACACACATATAACTACATACAAGGTCAGACAATTAATTATGCAAACTTATCCTAGAAAATGTGCTGCACATCTCACTGTCAAATATCACTCCAGTCACCTTCAAAGTTCTCCCCTTGTCCACCCTTCCAAGTACTTTTTCTAGGATGCATTTCTGAACTTAACCATCTGACTTCATAGTTAAAGTCTATTGAACAACTGATTAAGTGCATGATACGTAAAATATATTTTATTTTTCAATTTTTTTATTACCTTTGAGGCATATTTCTTAAGCAAAAGAAGTCTCTTTGCTTGCCACCTACCTAGAATAAGAGGGTATTTGAGGAAGTTAGAGAGCAATGCTTCTCCCCTATTTATTTCTAGCTAACTACCCACATTGTCTACCTATAGCATTGTTTATTATTTTTCACATAAAAATAACAATTGCTCGTGTGAGGCATCATCAAAATGAAGTCCCTTCCTGACAGTAGTGGACTTAGAATTTCTACATAAAGAAAAACTTAGCTGTTGGCAATCTATCTAGGAGCTGTTGGCAATCTATCAGCTAAGAAAAGCTTAGCTGTTGCCAATTTAAAGGTCACACCCGTTTTAAAATAATCTACATCTATCTAGGAGGATTCAGGTAGGAAACTTTTCTTAAAGTTATATTTTCTTAGTAGCAGTTTCTTATACTACTGTGTGGTGTCCAGAATTAACTAAGGATCATCATCTTAGTGCTCTAGGGTGATATATACACCCTTAATCAGTTTCCATTATGAAACGAGGAAAGCGTCTATCACATATAAGGTAGGCTGGAGGTGAAGGTGAAAGACTTCAGAAGCTGGCTCAGGAAGGGCTTTACTCCCTCTGTCTTGCTTTTTTGGATCACTCCTTCTATGGGAAGCCCATTGCCGGAACGTGAGGACAGCTAAGCAGCTTTAGGGAGAGGCCCTTAAGTAAAGAACTGAGGCCTCCTGCCAACAACCAGTACCAAATTACCCAGACCTTCATGTGCGCCACCTCAGAAGTAAATCTTCCAGCCTAAGCCAAGCCTTTGGATGAATGTAGCCTCCTGAGATACCCCAAGCCAGAACCTTCCCAGCCAAACTACTCCTCCAAAGTCCAGAAACGTTTATTGTTGTTTTACACCACTAAGTTTCAGCCACCAGTTGTGACACATCATGATATAAGTGCCACATATTTGGTTGGGTTTGACATTGGACGGAAAGGTGGATGTAGTTTTGTTTATTTTTTGTTTTTAACCTTTTGACATAGCATTTCTTGTCCAGATTTCAATCAGATTTATTTGATGGCTATGGGTAGATTTATACTATTTGGATGAATAATAGATTATTTTAAAATGGGTGTGACCTTTAAATTGGCAACCTGGGCAGTCAGGGATGGATTCAAATCAGAATCCAGAAGCCTGCCTTACAGAGACAGCTTCTGACTCTTCTTGCCTCTCACCTGGGTTGCATCAACTATTTTTTCCTTTCCTATCTTTTGAGTCTTTTTCTGTGATACCAGAAATTGTCATAGTATAGACTATAGACTGTAGTTGTATAGACTATAACTCATGCTGCCTCATGCTATGCATTTGTATCATTCTTGTTCTCTCTGATATTCATTTTTTGATATGTTTTCTTGATTCCAGTTATCCTAAAAAAGTTTGATCATTCCATCTTTTCACTTCTTAGATATAATACCATAGTTTCCTGGCTAGTTTCTATACTATATTCTCTGATGTAAGCTGAACCCTATGGGCTATTCAGCCAATGTTAGACACTGGGTTGGGACTTGATACAGTCACAGGAGAGATTCACCTTTATTTAGAGTTAAAAGAGTGACAGGTTTATTTAAAAGAGGAATTGAGTTTGGTATATGGCAGGCAATGTACTTGCCATATCTAATGTAGTTTCTTGCTTAAAAAACTAGTATGGTGTAAATGCCTCGTTTCATTTTTCATATGTTCATTCAAAGCCATTTCAATTGCTATAACATTAGCCATACATTCTTTCAGATACGTTAAATTTTATCTATATTTTCTTTTAAGGTTGCTCTTTTTCATTTGCCTGGTGAAGTTAAGTCAGTTTCTTTATTTTTTGGTCAGGGCTACGTTTGAACCCACCACCTCTGGCATATGGGGCCAGCGCCCTACTCCTTTGAGCCACAGGTGTTGCCCTAAGTCAATTTCTTAAATGCAAAAGGAAAGCTGCCAATAAGACATCTAGTCTAAACGTTGTCCTTACATAAATAAAGTTTATTAAAAGTGATTTTAAGTGGTGAGCACCTTAAGCTTTTAGACAAGGGGAAAGAAACAGAAAAATATTTTCAGTGAAAGGCAGACAGTTTATACATGAGTAGCCAAGGAAAACATCTGCTCAATGCAAGAGTTATGTAGTTAACTATCTTACTGCTGTTGCTTATATGATACTATTCTACTTTCTAAATTAAACTACTCATAGGGATAGCATATTTAACACGAGATTCATCACTTTGGGTATAATTCTAAGCTCCTAATATATAAAATAAGGTAAGGTATTAAAAGACATTAATAAAAGATTCAGTTACTATTTTCAGCATCTGCTTCATTGAATCACATTTTCATTATAAAATGTATTTTATTGTCAGAAAGAATTTCACATTTCCATTATATAGTGAATAAATATTGACCTCCAGGGTCTATAACTTTAAAATTTTTATTCAATTATGAATAAAGGATGTCAAAATAGATAGTTATATCATTTATTAAGGAGTAAGTTAGGTATTTCACAAGATTTTCTGTGTGTGAAGAAAAAAGCTATTTAATTCAAACTTTTGGTTCCAGGCAGGATACTTACAGGTTAAAAATCTAAGCTGAGTTGCAAAGGATTACTAGGATATTTACTAGGTGGAGAATTCTGGAAAGAGCATTCCATTTGGATTTAACATATAAGCAAAAATGAGGATATTCAGAAAGACTTAAAGTTTGGAAAATGAATTTAAGATGACACAAGCCATGTTATGGAAGCCCAAGTGTGCTATGGTCAGGACTTTGACAATGAATATATATAGCAAATTAGTGACACAATCAATTATTGTTATTGTTAACCATTTATGTTGTGTGACATAAAAATTAATATGAAATTTAATTATTCATTTATTATTGTTAACCATTTATGTTGTGTGACATATAAATTAATATGAAATAAATCCGTATAAGAAATCCATATCGAACTCTTGTAATATATAAGTAGCTTTTAACAGTGTCTAATATGAAAATTATAACATCCTAACACCCAAATAGAAATTATGAATTAAGCACATAAGTAGAAGATAAAAGCTTTCCCTAAATATTTATAAACATATTCAATATCACTAGTAATGAAACTAATTTTTATACATTACTTATATGTTCACATTTAGGAAGCTTATGCACATACACAGTAATATCCTTGAGTGTGGAGGAATGAATAATTTCACAGACTGCCAGTGGGGCTAGTAACAACTTTTATATGTCACCGTGACAACATATTTTAAAAGTTATAAAGATTCCCATACCTGTCATATGAATGTACATTAATGTAAATAACTATGTGTGTATGTGTGTACACACATACATACATAATACACATGCATTTACATAACTGGTAAAAGTCATGACTATTTTTTAGCTCCTTGTACTTTGACCTAGGTACTACATTGGAGTGAATAATTAAAAAAACAATATTTTTTATTTTGGATTAATATGTAGGTACCTATGATTAGGTTACATTGTTTGCACTTGTAAGGTCAAGTCTGAGTTGCACTTGAGTCCTTCACCCAGGAAGTGTGCTATATACCCCTACATTGACCTTTTAGGTGGGAAAGTATCAAACTCCCTTCCTGCTTCTCCCCTTCTTGATTGAACTGTTTTTCTGTCATGTATGTGTGTAATTGTTGATTTACTAGCTTCAACATAGTATCCAGTATGTGTGATGCTTGCTTTTCCATTCTTGAGATACTTTATTTAGGAGAATGTTCTCCAAATCTATCCAGATAAAAACAAAAGATGTAAAGTCTCCATCTTTTTATGCCTGGATAGTATTCATGATATACACCTGCCACAGTCTATCAATCCTTCCACATGTCAATCCATACTTGGGTTGTTTCCACATTGTTGTGATTGTGAATGGAGCTACTATAAACACTTGTGTGCAAATGTCCTTATGATGAAATGATTTTTTTCTTCTGGGCAGACATGGAAAGTCTACTTTTAGCTCTTTGAGGATTCTCCATACTTCTTTTCAAAGGGGCTACATTAGTTTGCAATCCCACCAACAGGTCATATGTGTTCCCCTCTCTCCGTACCTATGCCAGCATCTGTTGCTTTGGGATCTTGTGATGTGGGCTATTCTCACTGGGGTTAGGTGATATCTCAAAGTGTTCTGATTTTCATTTCTCTGACGATTAGTGATAATGAGCATTTTTTAATGCATTTGTTGGCCACTCATCTGTCCTTTTGAGAAAAGATTCAGTTTATGTCTCTTGCCCAATGATTAATAGGGTTGTTTGCACTTTGCTTGTTGATTTGTTTGAGTTCTTTGTAGATACCAGCTTTTTAGCCCTTTGTCAGTTAGGTAATATGCCAATATCTTTTCCTATTCTGAGGTTGTCTATTTGATTTGTTGATTGCATCTTTAGCTATGCAGAAGCGTTTAAGTTTGATCAGGTCTCATTTATTTATTTTTGATGTTGCTACAATTGCCAATGTTGTCTTCTTCATAAAATCTTTCCCCAAGTCAAAATCGTTAAGAATTTTCCCGCACTTTTTTCTAGAATTTTTATCATTTGTGTCTTAGATTTAAATCTTATATCCACCAGAAAATAATTTTGTAAGTGGTGAGAGGGTTGAGTTTAGTTTTAGTCTTTTACATGTGGCTAGCCAGTTCTCCCAGTACCATTTATTGGATAGGATTCTTTTCCTCAGTGTATGCTTTTGTTTGGCTTGTTGAAGATCATATGGTTATATGAGACTAGTTTCACCTCAGGTTCTCA
Organism: Arctocebus calabarensis; assembly: GCA_963573935.1. Classification (NCBI taxonomy): domain Eukaryota; kingdom Metazoa; phylum Chordata; class Mammalia; order Primates; family Lorisidae; genus Arctocebus; species Arctocebus calabarensis. The sequence goes on from CAUYON010048206.1 coordinate 6,899, forward strand.
ATTCTGTTTCATAGATCTATTTCTCTATTTTTATGTCAATATCATGCTGTTTTAATTACCTTAGACTTGTAGTATAATATGAAGTCTGACAACATGATGCCTCCAGATTTGTTTTTATTTTGTAGAATTGCATTGGCTATTTAGGTTTTATCTTTTTTCTGGTTCCATACAAAAGGAAGAACTATTTTTTCAAGTTCTTTAACTATAATGTTGTAACTATAATGTTGATAGTTGAATGGGAATTGCATTGAATCTGTAGATCACTTTGGGTATGATAGACATTTTAACAATGTCAGTTCTTTCCAACCTTAAGCATAGTATGTTCTCCCATTTGTTAATGTCTTCTGCTATTTCTTTTCTGATTTTCATAGTTCACTGTAGACATCCTTCACACTCTTTGTTAAGCATATTCCAAGGTATTTCATCTTTTCTGAGGCTTCTATGAAAGGCATAGTGTCTTTGATTCTCAGCTTGACTTATGTTGGTGTATGTGGAGGCTAATGATTTGTGAACATTAATTTTGTATACTCAAACATTATTTACTTTGTTATTTGATCACTTCAGGAGCTTGTGGTTCTGTCCTTGGAGTTTTCTAAGTATAAGATTATGTCATCAGAAAAGAGCCAAAGTTTGACCTCCTCTTTCCCGATGCGCATACCCTTGACATCCGTCTTTTGCCTGATTGCATTGGCCTGGACTTCCAGCACTATGTTGAACAGTCATGGCCATAATGGGCATCCTTGTCTGGTTCCCGTTCTAAGTGTTAATGTTGCAGTTTTTATCCATTTAAGATGATATTGTTTATCAGTTTTTCTATAGATAGCTTCTATGCCTATTTTCACAAGTGTTCTTATCAGAAAAGCATGCCATATTTTGCAAATGCTTTTTCTGCATTTATTGAGAGAATCATATGGTCTTTGTTTTTTGCTTTTGTTTATGTGGGGAACAATGTTTATGGATTTGCATATGTTGAATCACCATTGCATCCCTAGGATAAAGTCAACCAGCAGAAATCCCTGTGATTGAATGGTGATTAAACTTACAATTTAAAGATTAGATTAGACATGTTACAACAAACAAATAAGCAGAATGCAAAATATATTAATGAATTATGTGTTTATATATTCTATTATAATCAGCTCCATATATGTAGGAAGTTATATGAAAATCAGAAAAATAATGAAATTATATATAAGAAAAATAATAATTTGATATTATACCAAGATAATTCAATTCCAAGTATTTTTTAAATTTAATGCACATTCTAACTTTTTACAATTAAATAAAATATGTTCTGAAATATGTGCATTGTACATGCACTTTCTACATTAATCATTACAGAATAAATTTTATCTAAATCTTATTCATTCTCTTGATCTTAAGAGACTAACTTAACTTTCCATCTAGTGTATGTTTGGGGAATTTTGTATTTGGTATTCTATAATTTCTATATTTTTGTAAACCATCAATATATTAATATGTTTTTAGCTTATTATAAATAATCCTATATTTTATCTTATAATTCTTACATAAGAAGAATGTAGAAATGTGGATATTTACCTTATATCTGGCAACCTAACTGAGTTTTCTAACCTTATTTCTACTTTTACTTTCATCTTTTGTGATTCATTTTATCTTCAAATTTTGATTATCTCTTAATTTATATTATTTATACAATTTATATTTATTTTTTGATGTAATTAATCAATTAATTCATTACAAAATTAATTTCAAACACTCCACTATTTTAAGTCTCCACTTATTGTATTTTTTAATTTTTTAAATATGCTGTTATTTGTATAAATTTGGTCATTAGTAAGATTATCGTTTTATTCCTTTTCTTCCACTCTTATCAGGTATGTGCATCAATTTTGCTGATGTCACAAAATGAACAGTGACGTTTTTATCTGGAATTATATTCTAACACTATTGATTACAATTGAAATTATATGATTCTTGAAATTTAATAAATACTTAGGATGAAAACTTCTCACTTTAAAAGAATCTCAGAAAGAAATAATTTTTTACATTTCTATCAATAATATGGTAATATTTACTCAGTTTTTAAAAGTCTTATTTAGATATTTGTCTTCTTTTCATGTTTTATGATATTTAGATTTTACAATTACATTAACTTAAAACCATTATAGCTTTAGCCATTTTCCCCTCTCCCCCATCCTTCTCTCCTCTGTTTTTCCTTCTCTCTCTCTCTTCTCTGTCTTATATTTTTCCCACAAAACCGTCAATTAAGTCTATAAATTATCCTTTGGGTAAAGCCCTTGGTGCTCATATGTTAAATTCTGTTTTTCATTGTGTTTTATTTTAATTATTTTTGTCTCAAAAATTATTTTTGACTCAAATTTGACTATTATATTTTTTTCACTTTTTGTGATTTTTTTTTTTTTTTTGGACAGTCTCACTTTGTTGCCCTTGGTAGAGTGTCATGGCCTCACAACTCACAGTGACCTCCAGTTACTGGGCTTAAACAGTTCTTTTGCCTCCGCCTCCTGAGTAGCTGGGACTACAGGCACTCACCACAATGCCTGGCTATTTTTTAGAGACAGGGTCTTGCTCTAGCTCAGGCTGGTCTCAAACCTGTAAGCTCAGGCAAACCACCCTCCTCAGCCTCCCAAAGTGCTAGCATTACGGGCATGAGCCACTGCACCCCAACCTTCACTTTTGTAATTTTAAGTTCAATATGTAGGTCCTTGGACTTTACCTTGTATTGTATTATGAGTTCTTTTGTATTTGGGGGGTTTTCTTTACAGTTGATTGCCTAACTTAAAATGTCTCTGTCCATAATTTTAATGTCCTAAGTCCTTTAAAATAGCAGTGTTTTGACATCCAACTGGAATTTTGTGCATGCTTTTTTTTTATTTCTAGAAGCCTAATTCCTATAATCATCACTTAATTTACTTTCTTTCAGACTTCACTTTAATTATTACAATTAGGAAGATTTCCCTTAGGTTCAGTGAATATATCTAATCTACTCAATAAAAGCACTCATATTACTCTATTTCACTGTCTCATAACACACTAAATTTGTAATTTTGAATTTTTTTCTGTCATCATTTGGAGACTTTTTGTCTATTCAGCAAGAATATAGTCCATGTTAGAAAATTATTGGGATCTCTCTGTAGTGCTAAATACAAGGCCTTAACACTAAGTAGGCACTCTGTCAATAATAATTAAGTGGACCAATGGAAAGAGAAGGAAACATATACTTAGCTATCTGTTTCTATAAGACAGAGTAATAATGCTTTCTAACTATGACTCAACTTTCCTAAACCTATGAAAGAAAATCAAATTTCTTTTGCACTGCATACAAAAATTTACTTGATCTTATCACAAATACTCCTGCTTCATTCTCTATGTGTTTTATTCTCCCAACTCAACAATTACTTGAAATTATCTGGATGTGCTCTGAAGTTTTTTGCTGGTATGCCTTAAATGTGTGTATGTCTTGCTAATCTCTGGAAGTATTAAATTTTTGTTTGGCATTCCTTGAACATGATTTTGTAATGCATGTAGAATAACCTGTCTGGGCCTCCTACACCTCACGGCTCTCTTGTCAGCTTGGGTGATCTCACTTTGCCTACTGAGCATCACCCAAGAGGAGCCTTCACTTCACATCTTCCGTGCAGCAATGATCATTCTGTCTTGTTCATACTTGTCGTGTTTCGCCACTCCTGTCTCACCTATAACATTGTTGTAATTATTTGTTTCTACGGTTTTCTTTCTCCTCCTGTCTACCGCCTCTCCTTAAGACTAAGTTTTGTCTTTAAATTTTATAATTTTAAAATATTTAATTGACAAATAATGATTGTATATGTTCCAGGTACACAAGATGATTATTTGATACATACTGTATCTATGCACTGTAAGATGATTATCATAATCAAATTAATTAACACATCCATCACCACCCAGACCATACATTATGGCCCCTTAATTTGTTTATCTTATAACTGAAAGTTTATATTTTTTCATCCTTATTCAGAGGGCATTGTACACACGAGAATAACAGCTAAATATGTGCTGAAGGAATGCATGCATCATGTATTCATGTTTGAATGGATAGTGTTAAGAAATTAAAAACAGTAAAAAAACCACAAAAATGCTTACCTTTAAAAATTTATATTTAGGGCGGCACTTGTGGCTCAGTGAGTAGGGCACCGGCCCCATATACCAAGGGTGGCAGGTTCAAACCTGGCCCTGGCCAAACTGCAACAACAAAAATAAATAAATAAATAAATAAAATAAAATAAAATAAAACATTTATATTTAAAGGAAATACAGCAGGTGCTGAGAGTTGTATGACTTTGGCCTTAAGCATCAAATAAGGAGTGCTAAACTCTATTCTTGGCCATGTTACATGTACATATGGGTTCAGTTAATGAAAACGGTGATTATTCCATAATAGGGTCAAAATACCCAGGAAGTGATTAACTATGTATGAGATTTTCTATTTTTTGCTTTCATTTTACTTATGTTGTTTAATTTTGAAAATATATAGAATTCGTGTGCCTTTTAATTATAAAGAGGCGGACATTTCCTCAAGAATACTTTCCATTGTTCTTTTTTTCTCTTTCTGTTTTAATATTATAACTCTCTACTGACTTAAGTCTCAATATTGTACAATTCAGTATGTGTTGAAATACATAATTATTTCTAGATATATTTTCTTTCTATCTGGTTTGAAGCAGAGAAAATATCTACTAGTTAAAACTAGGTTACTTTTATGTTCAATATTTTTGATTGCAAGAACTTTTCTTGTTCAGGAGTATTTCAAATAATGGTGGAATATTACTACAGATTATAAAAAGGATACATTTGGGGGTAACTTTGAAATAAACTGTCAACTAAATGAATAATTTGGCAATTGATAGTGTTCTAAAACATTTTTTAATGAAGTTGTCTAAAATATCCTATTCTTTTTAATGATATATAAAATGTTTTGTTTATTGACAAACTCTTCATTAATAAATGGAGAAAGTGGCTATTTCAAGAAAGGCCCAGAAAATTATTAGCTGATCCCAACATTTTATTGTTTTGTGATTTAAAATGACTTGTTGAATTCAATGTCACTACTTTTGTGTACATGTACTACCCCAGAGATTTGACCTCTTCAATAGTTATTTACCAGTATGTTGCTATGCAGTTAATGATTTCTTTACTCATTTTTCCTTCTCTTTTTCTTTTCAACATGCTTCAGTAGCTAACATATTGTGGAGAGAAGAAGGTACTAAACTCAAATATTTTTAAGATCGTTGTGACAATCTCGGTTTGATTTTTATTACATTTGTTGGCTATCATTTGTTTCAATAATTGCCTTATTCTTCTTCATTTTGATTCAGTAATATTAACTGATTATGTTTCAATATCTTGTGTGAACCTTCTAACATTACAAATGTTTATTACTTCTCATCAGCTTGATTCATTTTTGATAGATAGCCTGGAAATTTCATTGCAATATATAAAAGGCTTGAAGAGTATAAGATTAGACCAAAGAAAAACAAGCAATCATTTAAACAGAAACATTATTTACATAATAAATTCTGTTTAATTTTTAATGAGAATAATTATAAAAGCCATTGTCTTATCAAGGGAATAAGTAAATTATGTTAAAAAATGAGTTATACATTTAGAGGACCTGGATTCACATGTGGTCTCTACCATTACAGAATATAGGGTGAATGACACAGCCTTTGTATGCAACAGTCTTATCTCAGAAGGGAATATAGTAGTCAACACTCATAGAGTGTTATCTGTTCCTTAGATATAACGAGCACTCAAAAAACGGCATTCACTGTCACTCATTATGCAATTGCCATTAGTTTTTCCTCAGTTAATCATAGAGCCTGGGAAGAATGTGTTTGACCAGGTCTCAAATACTCCATCAATTGTGCTCCATTTAAATTCATAAGAGAAAAATGTCTATAAGTCATCATTATACTCCTGGTAAGCAATTGTCAAAATTGCTCCCCTAACTCCTCTTAGACAAAACTTCTCTTCTCCAATTTTTAGCTTCCTGTAGAAATGAGAGTCACTGATCCCTGTGTGAGAAATTCTCAAGTAATCTTGGAATTTAGCCATCTCAATTCTGTGTGCAAGAATGAGGCATCAGCTTGTTTTTTCTGCCTTGTGTTTGCCACTATTAAAATCTTTGTTCAAGATTCTTTAACATATAGTTTTATGAATGAGATTCTGGTATAACTGTACTCTCTCTTTTTATTCTACTTCGCTATTTCACATTTGATGTGCACCATTCAACCACTATTGAACCCAGCATTGACAGACCTCTTAGCACCTCTTAATACTGTCTTTGCTCTGGAGGTCAAATAGTATTTGGGCATTTAATAACTTGATTTCATTTTATCATTATAATGGAAGAAACAATCCCTAAGAAGTCAGAGATCAAGTACCACAGACCTGACTCTGATGGATAATTGCTGGTAAAAAACTGGGTGAGTTCTTTTTCTTCACTGAGTGAGATGCTTTTAGTACAATGCCTGAAATAGAGTTTGAACTCTCCTCACAAACCTGTGATGTGTAAATCAATTTAAAGTAGTGAAGAAACGCTTTCATATATTTTGACCACTACCACGAACATTATCAGTTTATAATCATCTGTATTGAATAATAATAAAATCATATAATACTCTTTAGGCCACCATCAAAATTGGTGATGTGATTAATTTTAATTAATCAGATTAATTAAAATCAGACTGAGATTATTATATGAAATATTTTTATATATTTAAAAATTTCTTCTCTGTGTTTTTGGAAATGTTAATCGTCAATAATTGTTCTCCACCAATTATGTTCTTATTCTCCATGATTTTTTTGACACATACTATGTGCTTAACAAAAAATATATACTTAGTACATTTTGTAGATCATTTTGAGGAATATGTAAGTGCATTTGGGTAAATTCTTAAAATCTTTTATTCTATATGCAGTTATCATCAGAGTATTTTCCTGCTTCTTAGAGTAAAAATTACTTTAAAAATTGATGTCTGAAGACAACATATTTGATTTAGATTCATAGACACTTGTAAACTCATTTTTATAAGGCTGCAAATATTGTCAAGGCATTAGAATTAAAAAAATGATTATATATACAAAAATTGTAATGGTGACCAGAGAGAATAGACCAGCTTAACAAAGCATTGAACTCCATCATATGTATGATTATTTCATGAATAATAATTATAATAATACCAAACTAAAGATTCCAAAGCAAATTTCTAATGCTAATAGAAAAATTAGAATAACAGGTGTAAATTACATGTTTATGAGAACCACTTCTCTTTTTATTCTAGCTGTGTTTTTATGTTTGCATGTTTGTCTCTAGCCAAGAAGAAATTATCCAAAAGAGAATCAGTGGTAAAATTTCAGGCAAGTTAGTATTAGAAATAGAGTTTTAAATGATAATACAGGCTCGGCGCCTGTGGCTCAACAGGCTAAGGCACCAGCCACATACACCTGAGCTGGCGGGTTCTAATCCAGCCCAGGCCCGCCAAACAACAATGACAGCTGCAACCAAAAAATGGCCGGGCGTTGTGGCGGGCACCTGCAGTCCTAGCTACTTGGGAGGCGGAGGCAGGAGACTCTCTTGAGCCCAGGAATTGGAGGTTGCTGTGAGCTGTGAAGCCACAGCACTCTACCCAGGGTGACAGCTTGAGTCTCTGTCTCCAAAAAAAAAAAAAAGAAAAAAGAAAATGATAATACATTTCATACTGTCATTTTGCTTATTCCTAAGTGTTAAAACTGTATTATTTTATCCTATTAATTAAAAAATTATTTCTAAAACCATGAATGTTAGAGTCCAACTTTGGACAGAAGTTTGTAATTTAAATAAATTTAATGGAATTTAATAATACATATTTTGCCAGGCATGTTAATATTTACACCTAGGACACAGTGCCCTCTACTTCTCTAGGTCAACTTTCAGGTCTTTGTACTGATTATTTTAGTTTACAGGACTCTAACAAGACAATGTTATGGGGAGCACATACCTCACTCATGTGTGGACAAATATTTTAAAAGGCCTAGAAAATATCAAATATTTTTAAAGGATTGGAAATTCACATGTGAAGAAGATTTAATACTGACTTAAACTTTCGATCTAAAGAAACCTTCAGTCTGGCAGGTTCAAGCACAAATCCTTTTCTCATTGGAATAATCTTACTATATTATTTTTAAAATTAATGTGAAAATATGCAGTATGATTGGTTTTCTTTTTCAAAAGGTGAAAGAACTAATCAAATGTAATGGAACACAGTATTTCTTAATGTTTATTTAGTGAAAAATGACTCCAGGTGCCTTCATTAGGTCTAAATTAATAGTAAGTATTTAGATCACTTAGGCAATGAATTACAGAAATTTAAACAATTATATTCATGGAAGTTCTATCTGAACCTCACATATCCTAATTTTAATGTTCAAGAAGAGATTATACTTATGGAATGGGTTAGGGCATAACACAACATTCTCTAAATTTATTAGAACATGGTGTTATTTTGATGAATATCTGTATTATCAATATTTAATAGAACACATATTGAAAAATATTGACTTCCTATGAAGTATAAATAATTTGAAAGTAAGAAAAAAATCCATATTTATTAACATTGCCTGTTTTATTCTCTGTAAATATATGTCTTTTCATACAAAATGTGTTACCAAAACATTTAAAATAAATCACTCTATTACTTGGATTATTTAACACCAAAAAATTAAAAATACAAGTAGAAATGCAGTGAAATTATACAACAAAGTTTCTATAGTATAACATCATAATGAGATTAACTTCTTTATCTGTAATGTGACGTGTCCAGTGTCACCAAAGTGGGGGAAATGGATATGAGAAGCAGGCAGACTTATATAAAATTATTTAAAGTGTTAACAGCCACAACTAAGGTACCTCGTAAGAAAGGCAGAGAACCGCAAGAGAATGTATGTCAATCTAGTGAGCTTTTATAATTACGCTCAGATTAGAAATTCTTAGATTATTCCCTCACAATAATATGGAGCTAATATATAAAATGAAAAAGAATTTTCAGAGAATAAGGCTTCTAAATTCATAAAATTTAGAAGTAGCGCTGGGGTGGTGAAGATATGCTTTCTGATGGCTAATACTTCGTGCCAATTAAATTATAATCAAGCCATTACTATTTGCATCTGGCACTTCACTAACTTCTCTGTTAAAAACTTACATCAACCTAAGTTTTTAAAATGACCTTGCTAAAAACAATTTTTTTAAATTTAAATGTGATGAGACAAGAGATATCCATTTCCAAATGTATCTCCCTATATGTATATGGACAAGCATGTGTGTATCTGTATCTATGTATATGAACATACACGTGTGCAAATGAATATACATAATTACATTTGTGATTCCCAACCAATATGACTTAGAATGCTAATAAAAATTTTATGTGTTATAAAATTTGCCCTGATAATTATCAGATGGAATTACACAGCTTGGATTCAGTTTTTCTAGTGCAACTTTGAAAGTTCAGGAGGTTCCATACTTACTTAAAAGGCTGGTTTTTTTTGTTTGTTTGTTTGTTTTTTTGGAGAGAGAGAGTCTCACTTTATCGCCCTGGGTAGAGTGCCGTGGCGTCACACTGCTCACAGCAACCTCCAGCTCTTGGGCTTAAGCGATTCTCTTGCCTCAGCCTCCCGAGTAGCTGGGACTACAGGCGCCCGCCACAGCGCC
>CAUYON010048209.1:0-13335 GCA_963573935.1 Arctocebus calabarensis
TGGCATTTTCTTGATCACTATATAAAGACATTGATACTCTACATTTAATAAGTTTCCCCAGTACCCTGCTAAGATGTACCGTAGGTGTGATCCCACCAATTGCCCTCCCTCCACCCATACTCCCCCCTCCCCTCCCCTCCCTTCCAGAATGAATTTAGGAAGCTCCACAAGAAGTACTTTTTAAGGTCATGCCGTTTGGCATCGGAAAATAAGAACAAGATGATAGTGCCGAGAAATTAATGAAATAGAAAAGACAGCATCAAGCTATGACTTTACCACGGTGTGTTCCTGGTACTTGTTCGTATATCTTGTGGATACTCGTACATTATGGAAAGAGAAAGCTAAAGACTTTAAGGAAATAATAGGTATTTCTTGAGACTGGAATTTTACTCTGACCCAAACACTAGTATCTTTACATAGGCACATTATTCTCCTGGATTTTTATAAAAGTCCTATGAGACAAGTACCATCGTAATCCCAGTTTCACAGACGAGGAAAGTCACTCACAGAAGAGATATATTTGACCTCAGGTACCAGTTTGATGCTAGATGAACTATGATTCTGATCATTACCACAGAAGGACCCAGGACACTCGGTGCACTTTGGTGGGAGGGGCAACAGTTACTATGCACTGTGCACCTTGCACGCTGAAACTATGAACTCTCATATTCTTAAAATGAAAACTTAGGACAGTTATAATTATGGATATGAACCCTATAAAGATACAAAAAAAAACTCCAGAAAGTAGAAGGGAAGAGGAGAGAGGGGGAGAGGAGAGGGACATGGGAGGAGGGAGGGCCTTTGGGGGGACCTCACCTAATGTGCATGATGCAATGGTACATTTCAAAACTATTAACAAATGAATGTAATTGTGATGAATGTGTTACTTAACTCAATATAAGCATTTCACATTATATATCAAAGCAGTACCCTCAACCCCATAAATGCATCAATGTACAAAGTTATGATTTAATAAAAAATAATTAAAGAAAAAAAATCATCTATAAAAATTCTATTTTTCACACAAAACTAGAGAATGTTCAGTGATAATACAAAAAAAATCACTGCATTATTACTTTAAATTAGGAATCTCAAACTGGCAGCTTGGCATAATGAAATTCTCCTACTTGAACTCATTTCAACTGAATTGTGTTCTATACGGTTTTTATTATTTAGGTGAGGAATACACCGCTCAGTTGCACAGACCCCACTTTTCTCTATTATGCTAACCAAATTCACACCCTCATTTTATCTGCTAAAGCACTGTAGACTTCTGAGTTTGTTAGAACTTTAAATTGGAGCCCTCTCCTATATGTAAATTATGCTATTCAATTATTCACATAATTGTGGGGATATGTCTGTTTAGGACAATGAGGTAGACTTGTAATTATACAAAATAACTCAAATTAAACCAAAATAGTTTCTCAAAGCTTAGCCTGTACAAGATAAGATTAAACCTTAGAGCATCTCTATTAAACTCCTTTTACTGCTTGGTCCCTGTAGCAAACATTTTTCTTAATCCAGATGAAAAATTCACGATATGTTAAATTTCCAGGGCTCCACATCTGTGTGTATTTATCAGGGAATAATATTGATGTTATTGGCAGTCAGAACATGGTGATCAGTTTTCAGTGGCGTTTCAGGCTGTTAACTCAATCGTCAGGATGAATCTAATTGGTAAGACTGTAGGCAGCAATATCAGGTACGATTTGCTCTGGTTATCTTTTACAGCATATAAGGTAATAAAGAAGCCTCTAATATTAGCAAAAGATTGTCCATCATGTGTGAAAAGCATCATTGTAGAACTATGTACTGTTCCACAATATAAATGGATACCCCAAATTGTGTTAGATGAAATTGAATTTTATGAAATTCCCGATATTTCACTATTTTTGACTTCCCAAAAAAGGCAGATCATATGATTCAACCTAACACACGTACTCCAACCTAGATGGTATTGTTCCCAACCGCTGTGTTATTATTTAAGAGGAACTAACGCACAGGTGCATTTCTAGGTTAGTAATAAACGTGCGTCTTGTCCCTGCTTCCCTCCAGGCCCTGAGCACCCAGGGATGATCGTCTTTTCTCCCCTTTGTCCTTTGTCTTGCCTGTGTTGGGATTTCCCAGAGCTTTGCTACAGGCCTTCTCCTCTTTTGAACACTGCCCCAGAAACCTCATCCAGTCTGACAGTATTCCACATGCCCACAGCTCCCAACTGTATCTCCACCCCAGATTTGTGCTCTGAACCCTAAACTTGTTTATACAACCACTTCCTTAACTTTCCAAGTGGATGTCTCACCTACGCAAAACAAAATCTCTGATCCCCTCCCCCACTCCTGGGCCAACCTTCTCCTTCACAAAGGGCACCTCTCCCCATCCTGTTGATCCCAGTGAAATATGACTCACCTTTCCTTTCTGTTAGCTGGGTCGTGTCGCGTGGTTTCTGAGATGAGTTCATCCACAGTCTGACTACTCCTTTTCTGTCTACCGCCAGCCATGCACACCTCAGTCTGTTGACAAGTAACCCCACAATTTCTCCTGGGCTTCCTGTCTAGGCTGTCAAACACCATCCTGTAAATCAGCCTCTCCAATGGTACCTGCTGCTTTTAGGAGAAAATGCAGCATCCCGGCTGCCTGGAAGGCCCTGTCTGACCTGTCCCCGTACACCTGTCCCAGCCCTGTTTCCCTTTGTTCTCTGGATTATTTCAGTTATTTGCCACCATAAAGTTCTTTTCTGCCCTCGGGCCTTCACACTATTCCCTCCACTGAAATCCAACTCCCTACTGAGCTCCTATGTACCCTTCACTTTCAGCTTAAATAGAGGCTTTCTCTGATCCCTCTTCATATAAAATCAGCATCCCTTATTCTTTTCTTCAGCACTCCCTGACTTTTCCATTATACTTACCGCAGTTTGCAGCAGACTTTCAGCTGTGTGTTGATTAGTTGTGCTCTGCGAAGCTAGGCACTCATCTGCCCCCACACAGTAGGGGCTACCTGCTGGAGGGGGAACATAGTGTGTCTTAGATGTTGGTGCTTGCGGAAAGCCGGATGTTCAGAAGTGGATGTGATGATGAAGGGTCTCTGGAAGTGGAAGTGGGGTGCAGTGCCTGGGTTTCACATCCCATCTTCATGTTGAGTGACCTGACTTCGTTGGGCCCCTAGATGGGAAGCTTTGACAGAAGGTACATTGTCTGTTTTATCCACTGATCTATCTCCAGCACTTAGAAAAGTCCTTGATTAAAAAATTGATTCTTAGTAAATATTTGTTAAGTAAATGAACTTTGGTTTCCTCTTTTGCAAGTTTCCTTTTTCATGATACTGTGAGTAGATAAATAAAAGAAAATATAGGAAGTACCCAAGCTCTAATAGGTGCTCAATAAATGCCAGAAAACTCCAGGTCTTTCTCAAAACACAACTCTCACATTTTTTTACAACAGTGATTCTCAAAAGTCCTGGGCCCCTCTGAAGCCTGGGAGTTTGGGGCGGTGAGGGAGGTGCGTCAGAGTAATCCCTGCGGCCTTTCTTAGATGTGCACGTCACATGACTGGCCGTTTTTGATGAGGAATAGGGTTCCACGTTCTTCGGTCGTGCTGAGGCAAAGGTAGAAACACATGTGGGAATCTTGTCAGAACCAATGTCAGGGGAATAATAGCCGACTAGTGAGGACTGTGTATCAGAAGACTTTCAGTGTCACCAGGTTAAAGAACACGTGTGAAAACAAATTGCGGAGTGATTATGTGCTGACGCTGCTGGCTTTCTTCTGGTAAGAAGCATCAGAGTGTGTGCCTGGTACGGTATTCCTCTGGGTACTTGACTTTGGACTTAATTTTAAAGACATTTGGTAGCCCGTAAGTTTTTTAAAAGAGAGGAAGGAAACAGATTTATCCAATTCTGCAAAATGATGTATTAACCTTACTTCAAGCTCCTCTTCTGAGAGGAATATTTATAGTTCCAGTGACTATGGCTGGAAGAGACTCGGTTATGCCACATTTACCTTTGTTTCATCCAGTTCAAGAATTTGTGAGCTCTGCAGTCATTTTCATATCAGTTCATTAGGCATGAAATTCAAGAAGGACAAAGGATGTGGGTTAGAATCATCACAGGATGTCACAGATCCCAGAAATAGGGGGAGTGAAAATTCATCAGCCAACTGAACAGCGTTCCAGCCAGACCCTGGGCTATGAGGTGCAACTCAAACAACTAAAATCAATACAGGTGCTTCTTAAAGCCCTCTGCTGCTCTATAATTGTAAAATGTTTACAAGCGTTCTGAGTGTTCATGTCGTTGAAGTCCTTAAGCAATTGTAAGCACCCTATTTACCTCTGTGTGCATATATTTTCCTAAGTCGCAGATTTCATCATAAAGCTATGCTTTCTGTTGTATATGAAGGCTGCTCAAATTTGAATATTTTAAATGTCAACATAGAATAACATTAACATTTATGGCTTGACTTTTAAGAAATCCACAGCACAAATTCTGAATGGGAATGTTGCTGATCAGACAAAATTCTTCAGAAGGAAAACCTTTGGTAGAGCTATAATCAGAACAGGACGTTACTTAAACACACCTGCTCATTGGTTCCAGCAGAACTCATTTTTCAGGCTGCTACTCAGTAGGATTCCCAGATTTGAACACCTAAATCTTTTGGGTGTTTTCCACTTTAGGATTTCCCAGTCCTTGCTGATCTGGGTGCCCACCATGGGGTTAGGGTTGAACTATCCTTGCCTGCCTTATGCCCCAAGCTGCTTGCTTCTTGGATCTCTACCAACACTTTTTCTTTCTCTACTAGTAGACCATCTAGTCAGCTTTCCAACTTATATTTTTCTGGTTTTTTTTTTTTTTCTTGCTGTTCACATATATCTTTGATAATTCCTTGCAGCCTCCGGCAGCTTAGTGAGCCATTCTGTTGTCTGATCTGATATTTCCAAAACACATTCATTCAAGAAATCTAATTCCTTTCTGACTTTTATTTCAGTCTTTTAACAATTCTAATAGTTTATTGGGTCATATCTCTCAGTATAACCATTGACACATAACTCCTTATTTACATCTCCTAAGTTTATCCATATAGAAAAAATGATATACTTTCATTCATGAGATATATCATTCATGATATATATATTCAGGATACTAGTTTGGGAATTCTTCCTAATGAAAATGCTGAAAGAAAGCACATAGTACTGTGATGATCTCTGTAATCTGACCTTCTTTTAGAATCATTTCACGTCTTTTATCTGCAACCCATCTTCATCCTTCATTTGGGGTAACCAAGGATACTGGCCAATTCAATATTTAAAATCAATTTATAAGGAAAATCAGTTCTTGTTTTAAGAAACTAAATGACAGTCTTAGACTACTTCAGAAGAGCTCGATACAGCTATGCTTTTGTAAGAAGATCGGTTGTTTTATGTTACAGAGTCGGGACGGCGGTACGATAAGAAACCTGCATTTGGTGCTGGAGCTGGGTACAGTGCAGACCAGTATCACACGCTTGGCACTGTAATAAATGTTAAATGTGACCTTGACACTACAACACAAAAGCCTTTTAAAATATCTTTGTTTTCATTTATGTTTCACTGTCTTCTCTGTAATCTCTCAAATACTGAAAATAATTTGGGTTTAGGTTAATCAACCTAAAAAGCATATTATTAGTGGCTAAAATAAGTAGGTCTTGCTGATTTTCTGAAATCGCTTTCTTAATTAAACTTCCAAAAAAACACATCTGACCTTCAGTAATACGATAACTCTTTGTCATTATTCTGGAAGGTATGGGCAAGTATATGCCCCTTGTAGTTAATGTGGCAGTCATAACCACGGAAGTCATATGTAGTCCACCACTATAAATATGCAGATTAGCTATTAACAAAAACAACTTCCTGCCTCATACTTTAAAATAATGTATTCTGAGCCTCAGTTGACTTTTCATTGTGTCCCAAGTCTAAATTACCACGTGAAAAACAGTCGGTGACTCTCTGTACATGAGGTTTCTCTGCCCATGAGGAGGCATCCCTGTGAGAGTTAGTGGGTTCTTAAACAGCTATGGAGGTTTTATAGAGAAGTGTACCTATAACTCATTACTGTATTTTGAGAGAAAGGCACATTGCACAGCAACCTTTGAATAATCAAGTTAGTTGATTCCATTATCAAATGACTTCAGTGCTGTACAGAACCCAGGAGATGTAAGAACAACCCTCCCTTTTACTTGTGAAGTTCAGAGCTTTTCCTAAGACTGGTTTTTTGAAATGACTTCAGTTAGACTAACCTTTAAGGTCACTGAAGACAGTCTGTAATTGTTGCTTATATCCATGAGTTTGTACATTGCTTGGGACATATTAGACATGCAAAATATGAATTTATATGATTGACTAACAAATAATTTCATGAAAAAACATGAGTAAAACAATATCATCTCCTGGTGCAGTGCCCGTAGCTCAGTGGTTAAGAGCGCCGGCCACATGCACCGGGGCTGGTGGGTTGCAACCCGGCCAGGGCCTACTAAATGACAAGGAAAGCAATACAAAAAAATAGTAGGGTGTTGTGTTAGGCATCTGTAGTCCCAGCTACTTGGGAGGCTGAGGCAAGAGAATCACTTAAGCCCAAGAATTTGAGGTTGCTATAAACTGTGATGCCACAGCACTCTACCGAGAGTGACATAGACGATGTCGCAAAAAAAAAAAAAGGAAGAAGAATATTATCTCCTTTCCATTACATAGGAGTTTGTGTTATACAAATCATACTCAAGGTTGACTTTACCTGTTTTCAAAAAGTTCTCTTTTTTGTTTTAAGCAGTTTTTGGCCAGGGCCAGGCTTGAACCTACCACAACCAGTATATGGGGGGGGGTGCCCTACTCCTTCAGCCACAGGTGCCACCCCCCAAAAAAAGTTATCTTATTTTTTTTAAGTAGGCTGAATTATTGGTGACCTCTCTCTCACTCATACACACATGCACACACACACACACGCACATAATGTGATGTATCACTAAACTTGCAATACTTTTTAATTGGCATCTGTATGCTGAAATGAATATTGAAATGAACCAGTGATATATGTGTCACCATTCTTGTCAATTTCCAGAAACCAGAGTCAGAATGTCAGGGATATTAAGCATCCTGACTTGTATAATGTTCAACCTCTGCGTAATAGGCAGATGATCGCATCAATTCTTTTATACAGATTCATATCTTTAAGGTATTCTGTATGCTTACAAGACCTTTGTCTTCATTCTTGGACCTTAGATGTCTGGATCTGGTACCCCTCTGACATCCCACACATTTTTCCTTCTCTAAGCATATATTTTAATTTTTCCTTGTATGCCGCATGTTTAAAGAAGCATTTCTTTGGATGGATTGATTTTTGGCAAAACACTGATATATGTGAGTCTAAAATGGTCATAACAGCCCAGGTGGGTGGACCGCTTGAGCTCAGGAGTTCAAGACCAGCCTGAGCAAGAGTGAGACCCTGTCTCTAAAAATAGCCATGCATCGTGGTGGGTGCCTGGAGTCCCAGCTACTTGGGAGGCTGAGGCAAGAGGATCACTTGTGCCCAAGAGTTTGAGGTTGCTGTGAACTGTGACACCACGGCACTCTACCCAGGGCAACAAAGTGAGACTCTGTGTCAAAAAAAAAAAAATGGGCATAACAAATCTAGAACAATTTGGAAAATAAATAATGATATCAACATATTACATTCCTTAGAATAAAATAAACATCTGTGGGTCCATACTGAAACAAATAAATAATTTGAATACACAAATGAATGGGGGTAAAGAAATAGCTGTGCTGTACATAGAATTCCAATTGATGAATGTAAGAAGGATGATGGAAATAGAAAAATCACAATTTGTCAAACACCAAGTTAATAATTTAAGAATCATAAAGAGATATTAAAATTAGTGTCCAAAGGCGTGGCAAGAAACATGATAGTTGCATAATCTTCAAGCGTCTATCCACAAAATACTTTTTCACAGACTGGTGGAGGCTAGGGATATGTGACAACTACATGCAATGTAGGATCCTCAAAAAATTCCAAGACCAGAAAAAAGGCATTAGTGGAATAACCAGAGAACTTGAATAATGTCTGTCAATTAGTTAATAGTCTCATCTCAAGGTTAATTTCCTGGTTTGGTAATTGTGCCGCAGTTCTAAGTAATATGTTAACATTCTGAGAAACTAGGTGGGCGGTACCTGCAATCATTTTTTGCAATATCTTTGTGGGTCTAAAACTATTTCAAAATTAAAATTAAAAATATTTTTCAATAAATAAAGAGGTTGTAACACTTTCCTACATTGGAATGGTCCTTTTAGGGAAGCTGAAGAGATAGAGATGTTTTTATGGTCTACAGGTGACACAGGAACCAGATGCCAACCTTTCAGGGACTTACCCAGGATGTCCCCTATGGAAACAGGTGTCCCGTTAGATCTCACTCTCCTCATTACAGAAGCTGCCAGCCCTTCTGTTTCATCCTGATAACTGCGAGAAGATAGAGGAGGCATTATTGTTCCCATTTTAGGGATTGGAACCTGAGTTCCAGCAAGAGGAATAGACTTGCCACACGTAACACGGATCAGGAAGCGGCGGCGTTAGAACTCAAGCTCAAGTCTCCACTCACTCACTTTCTTAAATGTCGCTATTTCTGTCTTTCATTGAACAATCTTTGTTTGGAACCTACTGGTCACTGCACTGAACACTATGTATATAAAACCGGATACGGCTCATCGGGGATATTCTTCAATGAGTTTTGAAAACGTTGTCAAGGTACAAGTGGCCAGGGATACCATTGTAAAGGATCGTGCTTACAACTCTGTGAAGGAGATTCCAGATAGCTGAGCCCATGGCGGTTACGGAGAGGCCAACAGGAATTCACCCCCATCCTGGGAGGGTGGTGCACCTAGCTCCAAGGAGACAGAAGCTCCCACGAACCTTCCAGACCTTGCCCCATGTGCCTCTTCATCTGGCAGTTTATTTGTGTCCTTTAAAATATATTTGTAATAATCTGGTAAACATAAAATTCTGCCTCACTGATAAACATAAATTAGTCTTGCTGCTCATACATTAATAGTGCTGTGGTCCGGCTGGCTGACTTCATCACTGCCTCTGAGTTGAGTTGTCATTTGGGTCATGTCAAAGTTGCAGTGGTTCTGGTGGGAGGAAGGCCTGCTGCCAGCTGGATAACTAATTTTAAGAGGAAATGTGCCTGTTGGGCTTTGTACCTCCAAGTATCTTATGCTTCTCAGATATGGGGCAGCAGAAGGAACCAAGTGGGGAGTGCACATAACCCCCCACCCTCTGTCTCCAGTTGAACATGCTGCCTCAGCTTACGCTGGTGGCTGGAGATAGGGGTTTCCTCATTGGAAGCCGAGCTCCAAATTTGTGTGTATTTTTCTATTTGCCTGTGTGTCTTGACTGTGTTCACAACCCTTAACTTATTTAAATTCTGTATGTTGTTTAAGTGGAACATCTCTCCTGAATTTATCTAATCTGGCCACATCTTAAACTATGCAAATAACCTGAATTTGGTTTTCCTTCATTAATTATACAGGTGTTCAGATTAGCCTGCAAGGGAGATAAATTCATCATCATGGGGATTTAAGGCTGTCCTTTAAGATGCATGCATTAGCACCAGTCTGCAAACAGCCATGCAGCCAAGTTCAGGGAAAATAAAGATCACACAATTCTCTGCAGTAGAGATTTGGATCTTCAGCTGTGGAGCACCATTGTTTTGGTGGCATAGGGGACTGATACATCTCTATTTTGAACAAGATTTAACACAACAACAACCATTCCTCATGCACAATTAGGGCAAACAAACTCTTTGCTTGCACAAGAGCCCTCTTCAACCTAATCTAAAGAGGGCAAAAACAATGCCTCATATATGATTTATCAGGTGTGAGTTCTTCTTCTGAGCCTGCCTTCAGACATTTGAATAATAGACTTGGTGCACTTGCGATCACGAGCTTTAAGTTTATCCATTGCAACACTGGTCACAGCTTTGGGGGCTGTAGAGTTGAAAGTTCAGGGATAGCAGTTTCAGCCTGTTAAACTACTCCTTGCCCCCAGGTTAAGAAGTCAGTTGCCTGTATTTAATGACATTTCTGTTAATAAAACTAAAATCCCAGTTATAACCCTTTCCAATTGTATTATCAAATGAACTGGTGTGAAAACTTTAAGCCATGTTAGCTTTAAAAATTGCATTAATGTGGAGTGGGGGACTATAATACCTTTATTATCTGACTTATGTATGTCCTTATATAGTCTGTTATTGTTCAACTGTGATTCCCCATTCTTTGTTAACCTCTAACAACTGTGCTGTCTACTGATGTCCTGATTTCATGAGACATTACAGTGATTTCTGTTGCATAAATGATAGCTCTCATTGCTTATAAAATGTGCTTCGACACACTCAATAATATCCTCTTCAAACTTATATTGCGTTGATAGCATCTGGCAGCCCCATATGGCAAAACTTAATTACGACCCTTTCAATTACATTATGGCTGGAAACCCACTTCTGGGGTGCATGCAGCTCAGTGAGCTACTAAATTTCTCTGTGACATTCAGAACATGAAATAATTTTGAGAGAATAAATTTGCAATACAAGTGGGAACAGAGGAGAAGGTTTTTGCTCTGTAATAATATATTTTTTAAAATTCATTACTTGTACAGTTTACTTTCCAACCTAATTCTAAGCAAAGATGAGTGACGTTACTTTGGCAAGAGTCTGTGCTTAAGATGTTTCCATATGTTAAAGCAGAAATACCTAGCAAGAATGCAGTGCAAATGTGTTCTTAGGGCAGATTTTCCAGCACCTGAGCCCAGCCTTGGTTTGGCTAAGGATTTTTTTTTTTTATTGACTCATATATACATAGATCATGAATACATTTATGCCTTGGTGGGATTCAATGTGTTGATTATTTGTACAAATTGGAATGCTTACATCCTACTAATTAACATAGCTTTCACTTTATTTACTTAATCACAGTGTTAAGACATTTGTGTTCTATACTTGACAGATCTGACTCGTACCCATGCAATATGCTCTATCGGTGTGGTCCCACCATTAACCCTCCCTCTAACAAACCACCCTCTCCTTTCCCACCACCACTTCCCTCCTTCAGACTAGGCTATAGTTGTGATTCATCTCTCATATGAAAGTGTGAGTGATTATAAATTGGTTTTATAATAGTACTAAGTGTATTGGATATTTCTTTTTCCATTCCTAAGATACTTTGCTAAGAAGACTATTTTCCAGCTCCATCCATGCAAACATAAAAGAGGTAAAGTCTCCATCTTTTTTAAGGCTGTATAATATTCCATGGTGTACATATACCATAATTTATTAATCCATTCATGGGTCGATGGGCACTTGGGCTTCTTCCAAGATTTAGCAATTATGAATTGAGCTGCAATGAACATTCTGGTGCAAATATCCTTGTTCCCAAGTGATTTTTGGTCTTTTGTATATACACCTAGTAGAGGAATTGCAGGATCAAATGGCAGGTCTACATTTAGATCCCTGAGTGTTCTCCAAACTTCTTTCCAAAAGGAACTTACTAGCTTGCATTCCCACCAGCAGTGTAGAAGTGTTCCCTTTTCTCCACATCTACTCCAACATCTGTAGTTTTGGGATTTTGTGATATGGGCTACTCTTATTGGCGTTAGATGATATCTCAAAATGGTTTGGGTTCGCATTTCTCTGATGAGTAAAGATGATGAGCATTTTTTCATGTGTCTGCAGACCGTATGCCTGTCTTCTTCAGATTAGCTTCTGTTCATGTCTCTTGCCCACAATGAAATGGGACCACTTGTTCTTTTCTTATTAATAAGTTTGAGTTCACTGTGGATTCTGGTTATTAGACCTTTGTCAGAAATATACCCTGCAAAAATTCTCTCCTATTTTGAGGGCTGTCTACTTGCTTTATTTACTGTGTTCTTGGCAGTGCAGAAGCTTTTTAGTTTGCTCAGATCCCATTAATGTATTTTTGATGTTGCTTCAATTGCCTGGGGGTGGGGGTCTTCCTCATAAAGTATTCTCCCATTTCAAGTGGTTCCCCTTAATTTTCTCCAAGAATTTTTATAGTTTCATGTCTTAAGTTTGAGTTCTTTAACCAGTGAGAGTCAATTTTTGTTAGAGGAGAAAGATATGGGTCCAGTTTCAGTCTTCTACAAGTCACCAGCCAATTCACCCAGCACCATTTGTTAAATAGGGAATCTTTCCCCCAATTTATATTTTTGATAGGCTTATCAAATATCAAATGATAATAAGTGTCTGGGTTCATCTTTTGGTTTTCAATTCTGTTCCATACATCTATCTCTCTATTTTTATGCCAGTACCATGCTGTTTTGATCAATATAGATTTGTAATATAGTCTAAAGTCTAGTAGCACGATACCTCCTGATTTGTTTTATTTCTGAGTAATATCTTGGCTATTCAAAGTTTTTTCTGTATCCATATAAAATGAAGAACTAATTTTTCCATATCTTTAAAGTATGACAGAGGTACTTTAATAGGGATTGCATTAAATCTATAGATTGCTTTGGGAAGTATAGACATTTTAACAATGTTGATTCTTCCCAGCCATGAGCATGGTATATTTTTCCATTTGTTAACATCTTCAGCTATTTCTTTTTTCAGAGTTTCATAGTTCTCTTTATAGAGATCTTTCATGTCCTTTGTTAGATACACTCCCAGATATTTCATCTTCTTTGGCACTATTATAAAGGGAATAGAGTCCTTGATTATTTTTTTCACCTTGACTGTTGTTGGTATATATAAAGGCTACAGATTTGTGAGTATTGATTTTGTATCCTGAAACACTGCTGTATTCCTTGATCACCTCTGGGAGTTTTGTAGTTGAGTCCCTGGGGTTTTCCAGATATACATTCATATCATCTGTGAAGAATGAAAGTTTGATCTCCTCTGGTCCTATTTGGATCCCCTTGATTGCCTTCTCTTGCCTGATTGCAGTGGCTAAGACTTGCATTACAATGTTAAAAAGCAGTGGAGATAATGGGCAACCTTTCCTGTTTCCTGATCTGAGTGAAAATGCTTTCAATTTTACTCCATTCAACACAATATTGGCTGTGGGTTTGCTATAGATGGCCTCTATCAATTCAAGAAATGTTCAATCTATACCTATTTTCTTAAGCGTTCTGATCAAGAAAGGAAGGTGGATATTATCAAAAGCTTTTTCCACATCAATTGAGAGAATCATATGGTCTTTGTTTTCTATTTTGTTTATGTGATGTATTATATTGATACATTTGTATATTATTGAACCATCCTTGGGACACTGGGATGAAACCTACCTGGTCATGATGTATAATTTGTTTGAT
>CAUYON010048214.1:0-43238 GCA_963573935.1 Arctocebus calabarensis
TCCCAGCTACTTGGGAGGCGGAGGCAAGAGACTCGCTTGAGCCCAGGAATTGGAGGTTGCTGTGAGCTGTGATGCCACAGCACTCTATCCAGGGCGACAGCTTGAGGCTCTGTCTCAAAAAAAAAAAAAAAAAAAAAAAAATCACTCTGTACCCTGTAAATATATAAAATTATTATGTACCAGTTCATTGTTTCTAACTTCCCTGAAGCTCAAAGCATATACTATATGTCAATTTTAAAAAGAGATTCTATTGAAGTCAGGATTCTAAGACTGGGAGTTTAAGACTTCAGGATTTTAGCACCAGTGAGTCTGCCTTTGGTAAGATTCTCACACAGGAGCCTTTGCTACTGGGAAAAGGCTTGTCAGGAGCTTCCTCTGGCTGCGAGTGGGTTACCCCTCTCCCTTGCCACCAGCCCCTGCACTTTGCGGCTTAGAGAACGTAGATTTCCAATGTCATATTCCCACATGATCTGCACATCCCGGGTTCCAGGACAGGTGCTTGACATCCCAGTTTCCTCAGCTGCGTACATGAGCCGAGCGAGACATGGGCTGCTCTGCACAGGTTCTTTCACGCCTGCTGCATCTAGGTGGCCCCCCTGTGTGACACACAAGGAAACGGGCCTGAGGGAACTTCCAACCCAAATCAGATTGGCTTTAAAAATGTGGCTCACCTTCTCCAGTCAGCTGCTTTCCTGAGCACTGCTGCAGACACACACTGGAGAGGGGATTTAAAAAAGAAAAGAAAACGGAAAACAAATAAAACTTGAATTTAAGCTCACACTGTCCAGCCTAACTTGAACTTGTGCCTGGTTTCGTCACACACCTTGCAGCTTCTCCACCCCAGTCTCTGTCTGCAGCCCACGGAACTGGTGGCATTTCCTGTACTACTTTTCAGGACAGTATTGGCTCAGTTGCTTCCTTAAGAAAATCCTCAGAGCAGGGTGTTTAGCAGGCAGGACGGGTTAACAGCCCAGGCAAGGGCTGAGTTCTCACACCTCCAATGGGGCCAGGCCAGGAATAAACAGGCTGCAAACTGGCCACCCTCCAGAAGACTTTTCTGTGAGTCTAAATAGAACAGAAAATAAACCGTCAGTTAAATTAATATGAAGAGTTCAGGTTTTGTTTTCTTTTTCTCGTAACAGGTGAGCACTCAACGCATGAGGCAGGAGAATGAGTTACAAACAGCATGACAGTAGCCGTTCGATTCTTCATGATAGAAAGGGCACCAGGAGCCACACGGGCATTGCGGGAAACGTGGAAAAGAAAGAAGAGTACAGTGGCAGGTGCGGCTCGATCAAGCACACTGACACCACGAGATCATGAAGGGCTCCAGATGAAACCTTGTTGTGATATTATAAAATAAGAAAATGTAGACCTCCAAAGCAGGAAGCTTTTAAAATGAGAATGTTTGTTTCTTGGTGTCAAGTCAGAAATTCGCATATTGGCTCACACAGCCCCTGTTGTTCAGCTCCCAAGCCTCATCCCCTCTACGGCAACACTCCAGGCCCACCGAACATCTCTCATCTGCTGCCATGCTCGCTCTTTCTGCCAGGCCCTTACTTGCCTCTCTGACACCTAAATGTAGACAAGGCCTCCCAGTTGTACTTTTTAACAGCTTTATGCTGACACACTACCTTTGTGGGTATCATGTGATACGTTCTCCTGCTACAAGGTCCACGCTCCAAGGCCTCAGCTCTTCTTGCTGCTCTATTGCCAGCTCAAGTGTGGTCACAAATGGGAGAATGTTGGTGGCCATCTGAGTTTCAAACCGCCCCACTTCCTGACAGGCAAGGCAGTGAGGGCGCTGGGGAGGCCGGGCCATCGAGGCGACTCCCAGGTCAGCAGCAGCGAGGGCGCTGTCTGGGGAGGCCGGGCCATCGAGGCGACTCCCAGGTCAGTAGCAATGAGGGCGCTGGGGAGGCCGGGCCATCGAGGCGACTCCCAGGTCAGCAGCAGTGAGGGCGCTGCCATCCTAGACAGTGAGAGGCCGTCCGGCTTCCTCTGCTGTATGGGGAGTCTCTGATCTCTAGGCCTCTCATTTTAAAAGTCTTTGATTAAGTCACCAACAATAATCTTCCTTTTGACTAATTGAAAGTCAACTCATCAGGGACTTAAACAACAGCTGCACAGTCTAGATCAGTGTTCTATTGGCTAACTGGGAGAAGCTATGTGGATGCTGCCAAATAGCATTTCCCTGCGTCTGTCCTCCAGTTTTTGCCAGACAATCTCCGTTGTAGACCACCCTGGCCAGAAACATGCTAGAAAGGGAATTCAGAGGGGTCTGGTTCAGCTCAGCCAAGCAGACACAGCAGAGACCATCACAGGTCACACCACAGGACGACTGTCTCTCTGAGTTCCAGGTGGCGCCCGACCGGAAGGAACTAACATCCCTGCCCAGCGCTGTGAGAAGCCGCAGGGCCGCTCTGCTAGCAGGAGTCACGCTAGGAGATGAGCAAGTGTGGCCAGCAGGACAGCGCCAGCAGCCTCAGGAAGCTCACGCCAGGAAGCAGAGGGGACAGGAGCTCTTACAGCCAGCGTGGTGGGTGACACACACACTCCTGTCAAAGCTGAGGAAGCTCCAGAGTGCTGGTCTTACCAAGACACAAATAATAGGGATTTACTGCTCGTAGTTCTGGCAGCTAGATTGTCCAAGATGAAGGCACCACCAGATTCGGTGTCCGGTGAGCACACGCTCTGCCCTTCGACCTGGTGCCCTCTTGCCGTGACCTCACGTGGCAGAAAGGTCAAGGCCACTCCCTTCAACTTCATCAACAAGGGCACTACCCCCATTCCCAAAAGGCCCCAATGTTTAACACTGTCCCACTGGATTTAAGGTTCCAACGTATGAATTGAGGGGGACACCAAGGTGCAGACTGTCGTAGGTGGTAAATAAGGTGCATCGTCCTTATGTGGAGAGTCGCTGGGGATGGAAGGGACAGAAGATACAGATGGAGCAGTTAAAGCTACAGAGAGAAGGAACTGGTCACCAGCCTGTAGTAGACGCCACCTGCTTCCTCCTAGCCAGAGCCACACAGAGCAGAATAGGCTGTGCCACTTGCCGCACAAAATCAGGAGCCAGAGCTAAATGTCTTGCTGACAGTGACAATCTGGTGGTGATTATAAAAGCCTAATGACATGTCTCAAATAATCAGTGACTGACTCATGTGCCTTCAAGCTTAGCCTGTACCAAAGGTCTCTAGGAAAGGTTAAAACATTAAAAAAATAAAATAAAACCTTGGAATTTGCTCTCTGGCTTCCAGGGACTGAATTATGCCATGGGCTATGGTAAATTCCTTACAGTGCTAAAAACAGCCGAAGGGCAGATCAGTCAGTGGGGAATTTTATCTGCCTCATTCGTGCATCCAGAGATGCTGCTTACATAAAGCCAAAAAGTAAGCAAAGGGGCGCTGAGGAAGGCGAGCAAGAGGGTGACGATTCAAACAGAAACCACGGCAGCCAGCAGCAACCCACAGTGCAGGCTGGGCCTCCTGCAAAGACCTGAGCAAGAACTGGGCTGTGACAATGGCACAGTGTCTTGAAGTTTCTGGTCGTTTCTAAGAGGCGAAGTTTGAACCCTCTTCCTGGAGGAAGTGGCAGCTTCCAGCTGTTGTCTCCGGACACCCCCAGGCCTGGACCCCGGGCACACACTGCATGCTGGCAGGGCACTCTGTCCCTCTGACGTCCCTCCCAGAGATGACGGCACCTCCCTGACCTCCAGGCAGAGCAGGAGGGTCAGTCAAGAGCCATAGAAAATGGGACTCTGCCAACTCAGGGATGAGCAAAGTTACCAGAAAAGGTCCAGGAGATCCCTCGGCCAACTTTGCCACCAAATTATTTCATTATTTGAGTGGTTGTTAAAGGGAATCAATTATCATGAGGTGACAGGGAAGGTCTGTTCCCGTCCCAGCTGTCAGTGGAGACAACCTAGCATTGGCAGGAGGTAGGTCTAAGAGGCTGGGGATCCAGCTCACGGTCAAGTGCGGCAGTGTTTTAAAACATTCTAACAAACCCAACAGCACCGTCTGTAAGGACTGCATAATCTGCAAAATTTCTTGCTAAATCAGCTGGCCAAATGTGGAGCCAGTTGCTTTGGCTTCCGAGCAACACCTCACTGCAGCCGGGAAGTATTTTAAGTGGATAATGAGCAGTCTTCTCTCAATGACTATATTCAAACAGCAAGTCTCAGTCAAGGCTGCTGCAGGAACCATTTCCCCTGAACTCCAGGCTTCAACTTTCATGAGGAAAAACATTAGATCTTTCTTCTCCAGTAACATTTAAGCAAGTGACTGCCTGATACACTTTGCAATTCACATGTACACATGTACGATACAACTTCACACTGAGCGGAAAACCCCAGCAAATGGTCCATACGAGTTCTGAGGTGTGCGAGGCTTGCACCCATGTCCAAGAATGGTTGCCAGGTTTTTATTTTATTTAGTCACAAAATCTCCTCTAAAATTACTTGGGGACACTTCCTCCTGTTGTAAGGAATGCAAGAAATACCTCCTGTTGTAAGGAATGCAAGAAATACCTCTCTTCCTTTTTCTCTGAAAAATAGTTATCTATGGAAAACGTGCTGTCGCTCCCTCTCTCTCTGTCTCAGATAAAAGTGGCAAGGCAGATGGCAGTTCCTTCTGTGAAGAAACTAAACTGTACTTCTTTCATAAAACCTCTGTCACCCTGTTTTTGTAATTTAAAGAGTACTGTAGACGTTCAGTAAATGTCTAAAAATGACTTAGTAACCAAGAGGCACTGTGCGTACTTGCTGACCACCAGCAGCTCCCTGTCATGGGCCCCACCCCAGGCCCCAGGAGTCAGAATCTGCACTTCCACCAGATTTCCAGGAGCCACCAAGCACATCAGGGCTGAGAAGCACCGCTTTAGAATACACCTTGATTCCTACACTGTCAGTCTAGTAAGCTCTGTTGCTCCTCAAAGACCACAGCTCACCACCGGGACACTTTCTAGAGGCTGGGGAGGAAGAGCTGACTCTTGTTGTTAACGGGAGCAGACTCAGGGCTGACTAGGAGGGGAGCTCGCTCTGGCTTCTGGGCCCCCATCTTCCATCACCAAGTTGCCAAACCAGGTGCTTCTCAGCAGGAACCCCACTGGCCCAGTGGCATTCGGGGCCTGGAGAGTCACTGAGACTGTCCTTTGTTCTTCAAGGCAGTCAACATCCCTGTCTACCACCCTCTAGTACAAGACAGCCCTCGACTCCCTCTGCCCAGTGCCCAGACTCCGGCGGGAGTGGTCCTGGCTACATTCAGAACCACTGTGTCCGGTGTTCATGCCGTAATCTGGAGAAATTCATTGCCTGAGATTTTCGTCTTTCTTCCACTATTTAGCTTATTAATAAAATCCTTTAACATTTTTACATTTCACTTTTCATTCTAACAGAACGCTATAACTATTGAGGGCCTGTTTATACAGACTAAAACACAAGACCCTAGTCTTTTAGTAGCTGATGACCAGTTAGGGAACAGGCCTTCACACATGTGATAGCTAAGAAGCCATTCCAGGTACTGTGTAAAGTCTAGAATTGACCAAAAAGATCTACACTTATATTTTGGCTTTCACACCGACCAGCTGTGAGCTCAGCAGTATTCTCCGAGCCTCTGTTCCTCCATCTGTAAAATGGGGATATTATTAAGCAATGCACATAAATAGCCAACCAAATGCCTGAAGTGTGACGTATGCTTAATAAAAGTCAGCCACCCCACACCCATCACCACCTCTGAATCCGTGAAGAAACAGGAAAAAATGAGCTGGAAAAAAATGACAAGCAGAAGAGAAAGACTGATTCCAGGCAGGAGGCGTGATGTCAGGCCCCACGGGCCCAGGAGATGTGCAGGTCTCCCAGCCTCGAGGAAGGGCGGGCTCTGGGCCAGGAGGTGTAGGAGGGAAACCGCGTTTATATTCATCACACACACACACACAGATGCTCACGCCTGTAATCCTAGCACTCTGTAAAGCCAAGGCAGGTGGATTGCTTGAGCTCAAGAGTTCAAGATCAGCCTGAGCCAGAGCAAGATCTCATCTCTAAAAAATAGCCAGGCATTGTGGTGGGTGCCTATAGACCCAGCTACTTGGGAGGCTGAGGCAGGAAGATCACTTTGAGCGTTAAGAGGTTGCTGTGAGCTATGACACCACGGAACTCTACTGAGGGCAACAAAGTGAGACTCTGTCTCAATAAAAAAAAAAATTCTTCAGTATCGTACTTTTCAAACACAAAGAAGTGTAAGTCCAAAAAGTCGAAGACAATGAACAAGGTCTTCCGGCCATCCCCCAGTGCTTCCCACACCAATGAACATAAATGTCCCATTACCAATCAATGTCTCTAAGAAGCCTGAAGAAATCCATGCACGGCATTGCTATGGGACATATTTTTAATTTTTATTTAAATCTGAACCTGTCATCTATTTAGTCCAGGTTCATTAAATGGCTTTTAAGCCTAGACGTGAGCTAAGTCACACAGCTGATAAATAGGACAAACATGTAGAATATATCATGTTCTTCCATCTTATGAAGTCCACAATTTCAACAAAAATGGACCATCAAATGCCAAGAAGCTGTTGCTGCAGCCCGTGTTGAGGACCTTGCTGCAGCATTCTTGTTTCGGGTGCTCATTAGTAAAAGTGCTATAACCTCCAGCAGAAAAGAATGATTAGCCAGCAGTTAATACGGCCCTATGGACACCCTTCTTGCTACCCCAATCACATCTTCGTAGTAAACAAACTTTCTTGCCTACAAGTAAAGTCATTTGCTCTCCATATGCAAATAATAATGCCTGGAATTTGAACTGATTAGATCAGAAAACAAATTTCAGGCCCCTGTGATGGAGCCAGGCTACTTCACCTAGCGAACTCCACACAAGTGCATGCGGCTTCTGAATTCATACTTTCCAAGTTCACTGTGTCTCCTGGGCATTGGCCAGAATTCTATCTTTAGTTATAACCCACCCTACACTAAGAAAATACCACAGTAATTAAAGAAGCCATCCATTTCCTTCCCCCTAAGTTCTAGGAAGCCATGTTATTTCTGCGGACTGATTGCTAACTGTTCTCCAGAGCTTTTAGAGGCAAAATAAAATGCACCCAGAACCTGTTTTCCAAATGGTAACCAAGAACACATCTCCTACTCTGTTCCTCCCTCCAGAGGAAAAAACAAAACAAAAACTGTGTTTGTGTGTATTTAAAACATATACATTTAGGACCTTGTTAAACCCTGGACAATGTAAAGTCCCACGGTGTCCTGAAAGGAATGTTCCCAGAACCCTCTCGCGTCTCCAAGGGTGCTGGAGCCTGTGTAACATTCACCTCCCGTTCTGGCTCCTGTAATTATCCCTTTTCACTTAATGCTGCTTATTTTTGTAACTCCTCCCCTCTTCCCTCATACCATGTTGCGTACAGCTGGTGAGAAAAGTTTGTGTTCATACACACTCTCTCTTCAAGTTAACCTGGCCCCACTCGCCCCAGCAGGGCTGGGGGGGGAGGTATTTTTACTTATTTTATCACTTTCTTCAGTCTAAGCAGGATGAATTATCTCCAACAAACTCCTATTTCCCACTCCTCTACCTTTGGGCTTATTAAAACACAAAGATTTATATCAACCAAGAGTCACGTATAGGGATGTGGGAGGCTCAGGGGCAGGGGGCCGGGAGGAAACGGAATGTATTTTCTTGATATCTATGTCACCCCACCGGGAACTGGGGCGAGGCAGAGCCTGTAACCCTTCTTCTCTCCGCTGGGTGCCCACGAAGACCCCCAGCAGCCCAGAGTCTTTTATAGAGAAGCTCCAAGCTGCCTAAAACCCCACACAGGCTAGAAGCTTCGGGAAGGTTTACGTAACCAGCACTTACTTCCCTCAGAATCTCCCCTTCCTGCTCCTCAGGTGACCTGGGTTGGATTTCTGGGCTGGGGCTCAGCTTCCCCCTGAGCTTGGGCCCCCACATCCTGAAGGCCCAGCTGCCCCAGGCACCCCTGCCCTTCTGCCTGTCACACCTTTTTTTATCTGTTTCTTGCTCTTTACTCCTTCTAAATTATCTCCTGGACCTGGGGTTCTCTCCCAGTCCCACCCACTGACTTCTCCCTTCTTTAAAACCACCTTTCTCACAGAAGTCTCTCGACCGTCAACCTGGTGGGTCCCATTCTCCGCACACTGACCACGAGCATGGCCTGCTGCGGGAGTCAGTGCTTTTAGAGGCCTAACACTTCACACTTAATCAAGACTATTTGACATACCAGCTGTGCGGCTTATCGACTTCAGTCCGGTTTGGGGGTTTTCTGTTTGTTCCTTCATGGCTTCCTTCAGCGGGTCCTTCTCAGACTATCCTGTATTCTTTCCTGTGCTTACGACCAGTGTGACAAATAGTCTAATTATCAGTTTAACTAATTAATAGTTTTTTCCCCACCAACCGCTAAACTTATGAAAGCGGGAAAAGCAAGTGCTCCCTTCTCAAGCTGCCCCCTGTCCCTCCGTCCCTCTGTCCCTCTTTTTTTCTCCTCTGTCCTCATCTCTGCCCTGTTGCCCGCACAAACACAGGCCTGGCATCTTTTGTTAATCAATAAATACATATGTGTGTATTTCACCACAATTTCAAAAATTAGATAAAATAAAAAATAACATGCATCATACATGGGAGACGAATGACGCCCCCTCCCTTCTCCCACCCCAGCCGTCTCAGCAAACTGGCCCCAGCAGGACCAGACCAGGGTGCACCCTGCCCCTGTGGACACTTTTGAGGCCCTTCCTAGAATAGTATTCAGGGCACAGTCATGGTGGTAAGATGTTGATTTTACCTGCAACAAAGCATCTTTCTTTAATATTCCTCATTAAAAACAATGATCACCCTTCATAAATCCAGGCTACTTCAGTACCTCATATAACCTGACGTCTCTGAGCCCAGTGGTGATAGATCTTGACATACACACAGGAAGTCTTGCCTCAAAAATCAATACAAGTTGGTGAAAGATTCCTTTTTCTTCACTACTTTGCAGAAGCCATTAATGTGGGGTGGGTGACACAATAATAAATTATTCAGATCATAAATCTAAAAGAATTAGTTCATCATAATCACTCTGTTCTAAGTGAATGGGTGTGTGGGATTCAATTTTCGTAATATAATTAGTTTTGAAATATTC
The DNA here is from genome assembly GCA_963573935.1 of Arctocebus calabarensis. Classification (NCBI taxonomy): domain Eukaryota; kingdom Metazoa; phylum Chordata; class Mammalia; order Primates; family Lorisidae; genus Arctocebus; species Arctocebus calabarensis. The sequence goes on from CAUYON010048214.1 coordinate 9,141, forward strand.
TAAGTAAGGGAGACTAAGATCACCACTAAAAGTACTAAGTCTTTTGATTTCTACATAGGAGAAGACTACATTTTGGTCTTTACATTAATAAATCTAAATTATGTTCTTTTCCAACTGGATAAAAATTTGCATAATTTTTTTTCACTAAATCCTATCTTACTGTGTGTTACAAAGGTTCTGGCTATTCCACGAGTGATGGAAAATCAGCTAAGAAGCTCATTTGCTGATAACTTTAAGCTGTCCCATCATATAAAAACTTACTTTTTGCACGACTAAACCACAAATCGTCAGTTTTGAAAACTGCCATCTCTAAACCACAGAGAACTTTTCTTACACTGATAAATTTTCTAATTAGAAACTCTAGATAATCATTCCATTTCTATGTCCAATATAAGCTATGTCATTTCCTTGAGCTTATTTTTGTGTGCTACACTGGCAAAGATAATTTATTATCTCGTTCTTACACATTTTTGATGCTTGGAGAACTGACGTTCACACAACTTAGTAAAAGTCTGTTCAGTGAATCCCTGCGGTGCTGGTGTGGCTCGTCAGGCTGGTCAGCAGGAGCGGAAAAGGAAGGTCCTGGTGCTTAGACAGGGCTTCCCAACCTCAGCACTGCAGACGTTTGGACCAGATAATTCATGTGGCCTGTCCTGCAGGAGGCTCGGTGCCATCCTTGGCCTCTACCCACTAGATACTAGTGGTAGCTTTCCAGTTGTGATGATCAAAAATGCTTCCAGACATCGCCAAATGTGCCGTATCGGGGGCCAAAACTGCCTCCAGGTGAGAGCTACTGTTTCAATCTATTGTTTCCTTCCAAATAAGAAGGCATTATTAAGTCATTATTTTTATTTTCTCCTTTATTCCTTATCAATAATACTAGCACTCCTTAATTGAACATATACTACGTGCTAAGTAAGCACTTCATTTTGTCATAATTTTACTTAATCCTCACCACGAGGCTGTGAGGCATACAGCGTCACCCCCATTTTGTAGAACAAGAAACGGATGATTGAGAAGAGTTAAGTATTTGTGAGGACGCAGCCAGGGAGCAGCCCCGGGTCCCCCGTCACTGGGCCCTTCCTTACCTGCTGCACGCACAGCTGGGAATGTGCAAGCAGCTCAGGGCTCAGGTTCCCACGACACCGCTGTGTCTCGGGAAGAGCATGTAACCTTCCTGAACTCTGATTTCCTCATACCCAAAGCGGTAGCAGTTATAGTTTACATCTCACGGAACTCGGAGTGTTTAATGAAATAGCATAAAGTATGATCAGCTCAGCAATTATAAGGTATTATTATATACAAATAAAAGTATATTGATTTTCTGATATATTTTTAGTTCAGCAATTTAGCCATAAAAGAGAATGATGTATAATTTAAACAACATTCATACAGAACCAAAAATGTTTACGTCCACCATAGTAGAACCTTATCTCCCTGCTACACAGAAGTGACAAATTTGAAAGAACCACGTTATTAAGTCTACAGAACATTTTATAAAAATATTTAACTCTCACTCTTATTTCTTTGAATTCCTCTTATAAAATAGACCCAGCGTATTTTTTTTAATTCCTAGAACCTGAACACTCACCATCATGTTCATTTCCTTCAGCGACTTTTTACAAAAACACATTTTTCAATAGTAGCTTTACAAGAAAGGTTTAATTTTTTCACAAGCAAGAAGTTGGAGACAGATTTTGCTGATGCCGGTTCAGAAGTTCAACAAGGGGCAAGGCTGTGGTTCTCGTAGGCAATCCTTCAGCAGTGAGGGGGGGCAGTGGCTCAAAGTCATGTCCTTACCCAGAAGCCTTCAAGGGCGGAGAATAGGCTGCAGAGGGGAACAGAGGCTTTCTACTTTCTCCCTCTTATCCAGAAGAAAATATTTTCCAGAATCCTTCAGCATTCATTCATTTGACACATAGTAATTTTGTGGCTGTTATAGGCTATTTACTTTTCTAGGTACATCACACACATCAATGAATAGACAAAGGTCCCAGTCTTCATAAATTACACATTGTAGAAGAAGTGCAGAGACAACAAATAAGCATGATAAATAAGTTGATTACATGGTGTGTCAGAGTTTGATAGGAGCTATGGGAAAAAGAGCAAAGTAAGTCAGACTGGGAATACAATAGTAGAAACAGGTTATGGATTTAAGGAGAGTGGCCAGGGACCTGTTGGGAAGGAGATATCTGAGCAGGGTCTTAAAGAAGGTAGGGACCTCTCTGGGGAGAAAGCTCCAAACAGAGACACCAGCCAGCGCCAAGGAGGACAGCTCTGGGGTATTAAAGGCCCAGAGGGTGCCATGACCCCTCTATAGCAGGAAGACAGTGGTGAGAGACAGGCTCAGACAGGAACTGGAGGAGCCTGGTCATTTACGGCTTTGTGGGCCAATGCCTACACTTTATTTCCCAGAATAGGGCCACATGCCCAACATCCAATCAGGAACTGCCAGGTGGTTCCTGCACATAAACACAACCTGTTAGTGAAGAAGGTGGCCGGGTGTGCGGGTGCAGGGCAGGGGCAGACTGCAAGCCAGGGATGAACAGATTCTGTCTCAGTGTCTGGGTGAGTGTACAAAACTTTTCAAGCATCACAAAGATAGATAACTTTGGAAAGGGTATAATGATTGAGATTCTTTTTTCTTTTTTATAATATTTCAAACCTCACAAGAAAAAACTCAGATGTCCTGGCTGAACAACTGTGTGCCTCAGTTTCCTCATCTGAGAAATGGGAATGATAACAGTAATAGTGCTTAATCCTTGGGTTTTGGTACTGTATAAAAAGCACTGAAAACAGTAGTACACCTATGGTGAGTATTTATTTATGAAGTAGCTGCAGTTAAGTCATTTGCCCTTCCACCTAAAGATGTGCTGATAAGCGTGAGAGCATCAGTGCCCCTCAGCTGAGTGGCACCATGGGCTCTGCCTGGCAATGGCACTCTGTAAATGAATTACTCCACAGTACTCATGACTCTGGGGATAGGACCACTACAAGTTTTTTAGATGATGGGAATTGATTTTTTAATTTTTGCCTACAAACAATTCATCTATTATAAGAAATATAACAAGCTCCAAAGGCAAAATGCAGACACCAGTCTGTTCCCATTCTGCCTTGAGTCAAAGGATAAGAATTAGCTACCACCAAGAAGAGGAGATCTGAGCAGAGAAGCTAACTGGGAAACAACTGGCAAGTTGTAATTTTAAGTTAGACCATAAATCAGGTCCTAGTTCTGCCCACTGTGATGTTCTTTAAAAGTCAGCTAAATATAGTCTTTTTATCCTGTTGTACTAGTTGGGACTCTTTCTGACGCAAATTACTGAAACCCAACTAAAACTGACGTAAGCAAAAAGGTTTTTTAAGACGTGGGGGTAGTTGTTGGCTCCTACAAGGTGGGAACTGATGGGCATCCTGGCGTTGGACACCGCTGGTCTGGGCCTAGGTCTTGTCATTAGCTCTATCTGTCTCCAAGTGCTCTCCCTAGCTTGTGTTGGCTTTGCTCTAAATGGGTGAGGATTTATCTCTTTTCAAAAGGAATAATAACAAAGAAAGGAGAGTTGAGAAACCCAAGACAGTGGCTACTACAGTAGATACACCCTGGATTACATGCGAGTGCTAAATCATAAATGAGTTATAGACCTACCTCCTACCCTTTAAAAAGCTAGATTCTGCCCATTATTGAGAGTCCAGGAAAACTGCCACCTCTTTCATGAAGACTTCCCTGATAACCCCCACCCCCTGCAATTACTATTTTATCAAAACACCAAAGCATTTATTTTCTACATGGTCTATTTTACAAAATGATATTCATCAGTTTGTATTATTAACAAAATGATATTCATCAGTTTGTATTATTAACTCATGTATACAAAGACATGAACATGGACATTTTATGTCTCTGAATCAATTCTTTTTCTGCAAACACAATTACTTTTCCTTATTATAAAAGCTACACATATTTGAAGTTGTATATGGCAAACTGAATGCTCATATTTATTGTAGCTTTTCCCCCTACCTCCTGCCTAAATGACAGTAAAAGTATTTTACTTTATTAATTATTTTTTTAGAGATGACATCTCATTTGTAGCCTAAGCTGGAATGCACTGGCACAATCACAGTTCATCACAACCTCCAGGACCTGGGCTCAAGCAATCCTCCCACCTTAGCCTCCCAGAGTGGCTGGGACTACTGTCATGTGCCACCACACCCGGCTGATTTTTTTCTAGTTTTTTTGTAAGGATGGGGTTCTCACTATGTTGCCCAGTCTGGTCTTGAAAACCTGACCTGAAAAGATCTTCCCTCTTTTACCTCCCAAAATTCTGGGATGCCAAGCATGAGCCACCATACCTGGTGAAAGGATTTTATCTAAGGTGTGTGAGGACACAGAGGAGACAAAAGCAACAAAATATTGAAAGCTGGAAAGTCAATGGAAGCTGGCAAAGCTAAGGAAGCTAAAATAGCTTTGGAAGGAGCTGAGAAGTTGGAATGACAGGTCCCAGACATTTCAGAAAGTGAGGGGACAGGAGGCCTGAAAGAAGTCTCAATGGAGGATCCATGTAAGAACAGTTTGTTCCCCAGACAGAGCTCTTTGCCACACAGTGGAACAAAGCAACTGCCCCTCCTCAACTCAACAGGAAAGCAAGTTCCTTCTTGAGGAGGTGAAGTGGACACCCAGGCATCAAGCTCACCAGGCCCAGCTGGGATCAAGGAATATCAAGGTCAAGGACACCAGGCTAGCTGGGGTCAAGAAGTATTATGACCAAAAACTCCAGGCCAGCTGGGGTCAAGGAGTATCAAGAACAAGGACACTAGGCCAGCTGGGGTCAAAGAGTATCAAGACCAAGGACACCAGGCCAGCTGGGGTCAAGAAGTATTATAACCAAAAATGCCAGGCCAGCTGGGGTCAAGGAGTATCAAGACCAAGGACACTAGGCCAGCTGGGGGGTCAAGACCAAAGATGCAAAGAAAGATAAGGGAGGTCACTACATATTAATCAAGGGAAACACCCAACATGAAGAGATTTTGATAATTAACATTTATGCACCCTACCAGAATGCTCCTCAGTTCATAAAGTAGACCCTAATGGATATGAACAACTTGATATCTTCCTGCACTATAATAGTTGGAGATTTTAACACCCACTTGACAGTATTAGATAGATCCTCCAAGAAGAAACTAAACAAAGAAATATTAGACTTAAACCTCACCCTAGAACAAATGAACTTTACAGACCTCTACAGAACATTTCATCCTAATAAAACTAAATATACATTCTTCTCATCAGCCCAAAATAGATCATCCTTCAAAATAGATCATATCCTAGGACACAAGTATAACCTCAGCAAATTTAAAACTGTAGAAATTATTCCTTGTATCTTCTTGGACCACCATGGAATAAAAGTTGAACTCAATAGCAAAGGGAATCTTCATACTCAAACAACATCATGGAAGCTAAATCTTAGCCTGAAAGATAGCTGGGTCAAAGATGTGATTAAGAAGGAAATCACCAAATTTTTCAATGAAAATGATAATGAAGACACAAATTATTGAAACCTATGGGATCCTACAAAGGCAGTCCTAAGAGGGAAATTTATATCATTGGGAGCCCATCAAGAAAACCGAAAGAGAGGAAGCCAAAAACTTGATGGATCATCTGAAGCAACTGGAAAAGGAAGAATATTCCAACCCCAAACCCAGCAGAAGAAAAGAAATAACCAAAATTAGGGCACAATTAAATGAAATTGAAAACAAAAGAATCATTCAGAAGATCAACAAAACAAAAAGTTGGGTTTTGAAAAGATTAACAAAATTGATAAACCTTTGGCCAATCTAACCAGAAATAGAAAAGTAAAATCTCTAATATCATCTATCAGAAACTATAAAGGAGAAATAACAACAGACAGTTCAGAATTCAAAAAATCCTCAATGATTACTACAAAAAACTCTATTCCCAGAAATATGAAAATCTGAAAGAAATAGACCAATACCAAGAAGCATGCCACCTTCCTAGACTGAACCAGAAAGAATTAGAAATCTTGAAAAGACCTATATCAACCATTGAAATAGCATCAACAATACAAAATCTCCCTAAAAAGAAAAGTCCAGGACCAGATGGCTTCACATCTGAATTCTATCAAACCTTTCAAGAGGAACTAGTACCTATATTACACAACCTTTTCTAAAGCATAGAAAAAGAAGGAATACTTCCCAACACAGTCTATGAAGCAAATATTACTCTGACCCCAAAACCAGGAAAGGATCTAACAAAGAAAGAAAATTACAGACTAATATCCTTGAGTATGAAGGCAAAAATATTCAATAAGATCTTAGCAAACAGAATTCAACAACACATCAAAAAAATTATACACCATGATCAAGTTGGTTTTATTCCAGGGTTACAGGGTTGGGTCAACATACACAAATCTATAAATATAATACATCACATCAATAAAATAAAAAACAAAGACCATATGATTCTCTAAACTGACTCAGAAAAAGCCTTTGATAATATACTTTATAATATAGCATCCTTTCATGATCAGAATTCTTAAGAAAATAGGCATAGAAGGGACATTTCTTAAACTAATAGAGGCCATCTACAGCAAACTTACAGCCAATATCATATTGAATGGTGTAAAATTGAAAACATTTCCACTCAGATCAGGAATGAGGCAAGGATGGCCACTGTCTCCACTGCTATTCCTCATAGTAATGGAAGTCTTAGCCATCACAATCAGGTGAGAGAAGATGATCAAGGGTATCCAAATAGGGTCAGAGGAAATCAAACTCTCAATCTTTGCTGATGATATGATCCTATACCTGGAAAATCCCAGGGATTCAACTTCAAAACTCTTACAAGTCATCATGGAATACAGCAGCAGCAGCGTCTCAGGATACAAAATCAATACTTATACATCAGTAGCTTTTATATACACCAACAATAGTCAAGCTGAAAAAACAATCAAGGACTCTATTCCTTTTACAATAATGCCAAAGAAGATGAAATATCTGGGAATTTACCTAAGGATATGAAAGATCTCTATAAGGAGAACTATGAAACTCTTGAGTAAAGACATAGCTGAAGAAGGCGGCGCCTGTGGCTCAGTGAGTAGGGCGCCAGTCCCATATACCGATGGTGGTCGGTTCAAACCCGGCCCTGGACGAACAGCAACAACAAAAAAATAGCCGGGCATTGTGTCCTGTGGTCCCAGCTACTCGGTAGGCTGAGGCAAGAGAACCACCTAAGCTCACACAGTTGCTGTGAGCTGTGTGACACCATGGCACTCTACCAAAGGCAATAAAGTGAGACTCTGCCTCTACAAAAAGAAAAAAAGAAATAGAAATAGCTGGAGATGTTAACAAATGGAAAAACAAAACATGCTCATGGCTGGGAAGAACCAACATTGTTAAAATGTCCATGCTCCCCAAAGCAATTTACAGATTTAATGCAATCCCTATTAAAGCACCATTGTCATGCTTCAAAGAACTTGAAAAAATAGTACTTTGTTTTATATGTAATCAGAAAAAACCCTGAATAGCAAATACATTACTCAGAAATAAGAACAAATCAGGAGGTATCACATTACCATACTTCATGCTATACTATAAATCTATAGTGATCAAAACAGCGTGATACTGGCACAAAAACAGAGTGGTAGATTTATGGAACAGAATAGAGAACCAAGAGACGAACCCAGCTACTTATCACCATTTGATCTTCAACAAGCCTGTCAAAAATATTCAGTGGGAGAAAGACTCCCTATTTAACAAATGGTGCTGGGTGAACTGGCTGGTGACCTCTGGAAGACTGAAACTGGACCCCCACCTTTCACCATTAACCAATTGATTCTCACTGGATAAAAGATTTAAACTTAAGACATGAAACTATAAAAATACTAGAAGAGAGTGCAGGGAAACCACTTGAAGAAATTGGCCTAGGAGGATATTTTATGAGGAGGATCCCCTACCCCCAGGCAATTGAAGCAACACCAAAAATACATTACTGGAATCTGATCAAACTAAAAAGCTTTTGCAAAGCCAAGAGCCCAGTAAGTAGAGCAAACAAACAGCCTTCAGAATGGGAGAAGATTTTTGCAGGTTATGCTTCTGACAAAGGTCTGATAACTAGAATCTACAGAGAACTCAAACTAATCAATAAGAATAAATAACCCCATTTCTATGTGGGCAAGAGACTTGAACAGAAACTTCTCTGATGAAGACAGGCACATGGCCTACAAACACATGAAAAAATGCTCATCATCCTTCATCATCAGAGAAATGCAAATCAAAACTACTTCGAGATATCATCTAACTCCAGTAAGATTAGCCCACATCACAAAAATCCCAAAACTACAGATGTTGGTGTGGATGCGGAGATAAGGGAACACTTCTACACTGCTGGTGGGAATGCAAGCTAATATGACCCTTTTGGAAAGAAGTTTGGAGAACACTCAAGGAACTAAAAGTAGACCTACCATTGGATCCTGCAATTCCTGTACTAGGTATGTACCCAGATTATCAAAAATCATTTTACAACAAAGACATTTGTACCAGAATGTTTACTGCAGCCCAATTCATAATAGCCAAGACATGGAAACAGCCCAAGTGCCCATCAACCCATGAATGGATTAACAAATTGTGGTATATGTACATCATAGAATACTATGCAGCCATAAAAAAAGATGGAGCCTTCACATCTTTTATGTTTATCTGGATGGAGCTGGAACATATTATTCTTAATAAAGTATCCTGAGAATGGAAAAAATATATATTCAATGTACTCAATACTACTATGAAATCAATATATAATCACCTACACTCTCATATGAATGGCAAAACATAACTATAGTCCAGAAAGTAGAAGTGAAGAGGAGAGAGAGGGGACGGAAGGAGGGATGAGGGAGGAGAGAGGGTATTTAGGGGGGCCTCACCTAATGTGCATGATGCAATGATACATTTCAAAACTATTAAATGAGTATAATTGTGACAGATGTTTTACTTAGTTCAATGTAAAAATGTCACATTGTATATCAAAGCACATATAACCTGTATACCCATATACCTATGGGTACTCCTGATCCCATAAATGCATCAATGAACAAAGTTATGATTTAATAAAAAATAATTTAAAAAAAAAAGATTAAAATCCAGGCTCATTGGTGCCCATTGGTTATAGCACCAACCACTTACACCAAGGGTGGCAGGTTCAAACCCAGCCCAGGCCAGCTAACCAACAATGGCAATTGCAACAAAAAATAGCTGGGCATTGTGGCAGTCGCCTGTAGTCCCAGTTATTTGGAAGACTGAGGCAAGAGAATCACTTGAGCTTTGAGAGTTTGAGGTCTGTGAGCTGTGATGCCACAGCACTTTACAAGGGTAACATAGTGAAACTCTGTCTCACCGAAGGGGTCTCATTCTGGGTGGTCTGTCCAGCTCCAGTGGCCTGGGGGCCGTGCATAGGCTGAGCCGGGGGCAGAGGGAGAAGAGCCTGCAGTGGAAACAGGGCCACGGGGGCTCTCCAGCCTCTTCCTGGGTTGCCTGCACATATTTTGACTTCTAGAACATTATGATTATGAAGCTCATGTATGTTTTTGCTTAATTTTTCACCGGTTATATCCTATTTTTAGAAACATATTCCATGCCAAAAGAAAAAGAAATGTATGAGTATGTATACATACATAGTGTCCATGAAGTTCATGTTACATGTCTGTGTAACAAGCTCAGAGTAATGGAGTCAAACTCAGGAAAAATTGTGGGGTCTTGTTTTGGACTGGATTCTTAACAAGTCACGTGAGAATTATTCTGTGAGGCACAAAGGACAGATAAGTCTGCCACATGGAACAGTTTTACAGACAGATAAACTGCCAGACAGCTGCTACCATCTGAATCAGCTCGCTGACACTCGGCCTGCACGCCTTGTTTTTCAGCAGATTATTTGAAAATAACCTTATCCCTGATGCTAGATGTTTATTCCAAAAAAAAAAAAAATCAGGCACACGGACATTTTCATTGAAACATGTAACTGCTGTCTCCTGAAAAAACTCTTTAAAACTGCAAAAGAAAATATTAGTGAAGCCACAAAAGTACAGGCTGGGCTACTAAATGCCGGTGCTCTTTGAACACTCGGTCTGGCCCACCCTTCCAGACTAGGGCTCATTTCCTCGTGTCCGTGTTAGCCCACCTTGCACCTCCCTAACTGGATTCCCTATCGCCTGTTTTATCAGCCCTTATCCAATATTATGACAGAGGCTTATTGTATAATAGTCTCTAAATGTCATTCCTCTTACTGGACATGATTATAGATAAGCATCAATTACAAACCTGGTGGTCACATGACCAAAATGCCCCAGGAGAGGTCTCCAAGTCTGCCACTGTCCTACAGGAATTTCCCATGACTAGAGTTTGCTGTGTTTCCTTAACACCCACACCCTGCAGGAGGGTTCCTAGAAAGCAAAGTGATGTCACCTGTGTCCCAGCATCTCCTGAGCCTGAGCCCCAGTCAGGCTCACAGTAGGACTTCTGTAAGTGTTGACCAAAATTGAATTTTATGCAATATCGACCAGAAACTCTTAGAAATAGTGTCACAGATGTTTAAGGCTTTTTTTTGGGGGGGGGGAGTTTGCTCACAATCAACCCGGGCCGAGCCCACTAAACAACAGTACAACTGAAACAAAAAATAGCCAGGCGTTGTGGTGGGCGCCTGTAGTCCCAGCTACTTGGGAGGCTGAGGCAAGAGTATCACCTAAGCCCAGGAGTTGGAGGTTGCTGTGAGCTGTGACACCACAGCACTCTACTGAATGTGACTAGTGAGACTCTGTCTCAAAAAAAATTAAACCAAGTAAGAACCATTCAGAGAAGGCAATGGAACCTGAGGGATGTAAGGCCGTGTCACATTTCTGGCTTGATTGTCTACCATACAGCTACGTTTTTAGCTTCGGGTTTTTGGTTGTATTTTTTCGAGGCAGGGCCTCTCTCTGTTGCCTTCGATAGAGTACCATGGCATCCTTATAACTCACAGCAACCTCAAACTCCTGGGCTCAAGTGATCCTCTTGCCTCAGCCTGCCAAGCACCTGAGACTACAGGCGCATGCCTGATGCCTGGCTAGTTTTTTCTATTTTTAGTAAAGAGGCATAATTTTTGTAGAGACAGGTCTGGCTGTGTGGCTCAGTCTAGTCCCCAGCTCCCGGCCTCCAGCGATCCTCCCACCTCTGCCTCTCAAAGTACTGGGATCACAGGTGTGAACCACCTCTCCTGGCCTACGACTTTAGCTTTAAATAACGGAAAAAAGGAGCGAGGGAGATTAGAAATGTTGGGCCAGCTTCTCAAACACCATCCCTGCCATGAATGACAGAAAACACTTCTTGAATCTCTTAATCTGGGTGTGACTTTGGGATCACGAGGGTCACGAGGACAGCGGTTGTTTTGGGGAGGACGACCTACAAAGAACAAAAGGAGATAACTGCAAATGGGCTTGGATCGACATTATTTTCAAAGAGACCTAAATTACCTAGTCGTCCAACACTCCATTTATAATTTAAAAGCAAGAGAAACTGTTGCTCATTAACGTATTGGAAATACTGATCTCAACATGTCTAATAGCTTTAGGAAACTTATAACAAAGGAGAATATAATTTCATGTTTTTAGAAACATTTTACACACAATTGACGTGTGCAGCGCAGCTGTGTGCCAAGAAGGCGTGGCTCACCATCCCCACTGCAGCGCACCTGTGTGCAGGGAGGGCGTGGCTCACCATCCTCACTGCAGTGCAGCCGTGTGCAGAGAGGGCGTGGCTCACCATCCCCACTGCAGCACAGCTGTGTGCAGAGAGGGCGTGGCTCACCATCCCCACTGCAGCACAGCTGTGTGCAGGGAGGGCGTGGCTCACCATCCCCACTGCAGCGCAGCCGTGTGCAGAGAGGGCGTGGCTCACCATCCCCACTGCAGCCGTGTCTTCTTGACCTGCTCTTGATCACGACTATATTTTATTTGACACTGAGTCCTTGCTCAGACCTTAATTTTAATTACAACGTTGTGGCTAGAGGAGAAACATGGTCCATCTTATAAAAGAGGTTATTTCTAAGAATACGATGCAGCCAAAAAGAGGGGATGCCTGCTGACTGCTGCCGTCACAGTGACGACAGGGAAAGTCTCAGGAAGAGGCTGCAAGATGCGTGATTGGCAAAGGCTTTCTGGCGAAAACAGGCCTCAATGTGTTCTTTACAGGAAAGAAAATACAGAGGAGAAGTCCCGCCATGGTGGTCACAGTTCCTGTTACTTAACATCCGATGGACAGTGTTCCCTGGCCAGGCCACGCCACTGTCCTCTGCTCACTCTGGTTACTCCAGCTGCTCTCACCAGCTAACAGAGCTCCTGGCGTGGAGAGAGAATGTGTTTGCTTTTCTTCACAAAGCAGCAAATGATTACTGCTTGCCTGCCCTGAGGTCCAGCGCCATCCCAGGGCAGTATACGGAGACACTATAGGTGGGGTGGGTCTTTGTTCTCAAAAGGCTCACAGTCTAATGGGAGAGCCAGGTAGCCGGGGAAGTCAGGTAAATCTATAAAACAGACAGTCCTGAAGCACAAGGAAGCTGATACCAAATCTACATTTCTCCGGGAAAGAACGGCAGGATGAAGACATCCAAAGGAAGGCTCAGCTGACCCCGCTCTGTTGAGGGCAGCAGCCTCCACCCAGCAGGGCCGCCCCGCCCATCCCACTCCCTGCCTCGTGGAAGAAGAGAGAAAAGCCTCTCCTGGTCCACAAACAGCTCCAAACCACTCCTTTCTTCCACCAAGGGCCCTCCCCCCTCCCTAGCACATGGGACATCCTTATGGTTCTATTGGGGACAAACTTACCTTAGAATTTTGCTGACACTGAGCCAGAGGAAACAATGAGTTCCTTCTAGAACTTAGAGGAGGCAACTTGAGAGTATGTGACGTTTGGAGAAAACACATTCCCCCCACCCACATCTCCCGAATAGAGAGGTCGGTGGATGGGGAGAGTCCCTCTGAGCCCCTCATCAGAGCCTCAGCCGGAGAGGCTGAGAAGCCCTACCTCTCACCGTGATTCTGGTGCATTTCTCTGTCTTATGCAAAGATCAAGACTGTTCAAGCTTGAGTCCTATCTTTAGCTGGCCAAAGTGGGGATGAATCAGTGGCAGGAGGGGGGTTCTGCAAGGGTCCACAGGATAAAAGGAAAACGAACTTTGTAAAAAATCTCTTAATATTTCACCCCTCTTAGACATGAGGCTTTGGTTGTCTATCAGACTGTTGTGCAGTCAAGGATTGTATTCAAAGAAAACTCTTAATAACATGGCTGAAAATTGAAAATTGAAAACTTAGGCCAGCACAGTGGCTCACACCTGTAAGCCCAGCTCTCCGGGAGGCTGAGGCATAAGAATTCCTTGAGCTCAGGAGTTTGAGGCCAACCTGAGCAAGACCCTGTCTCTACAAGAAATAGAAAAACTTTTTTTTTTGTTTTTTGGGGTTTTTTTTGTTTGTTTGTTTAGGAGGCCCAGGCCAGGTTCAAATTCACCAGCCCCAGTGCATGGGGCTGGCACTCTAGCCATTGAGCTATGGGCGTCTAGCCTGAAAAAAAAATAAATAAATAAAAATAGAAAAACTAGCCAGGCATCATGACAGGCGCCTGTAATCCCAGCTGCTCAGGAGGCTGAGGCAAGAAGATCTCTCGATGTCAGGAGTTTGAGGTTGGTGTGCACTAGGCAGAGGCCATGGCAGTCTACCCCAGGGCAATAGAGTGAAACTGTCTCAAAAAAAAACAAAAGAGAAGTGAATACGTAGACTCATACTTACAATACATCTTAGGTGATATAAACTTTCTAGGGGTGACACAGAAAATTTTTTTCCTGAGACAGAGTCTTGCTATGAGCAGAGTCACTCAGCCAGACTGTAGTGGTGCCATTCGTTGCAGTGAGCTGCAACCTCCAACTCTTAGGCTCCAGTCCCCACCTCCAGAGTAGCTGGGACTACAGGTGTCTGCCACAAAGCCTGGCTAATTCTTCTATTTTTAGTAGAGACGGAGTCCTGCTCTTGCTCAGGCTAGTCTTGAACTCCTGAGCTGAAGGGATCCTCCCGCCTCAGCCTCCCAGAGTGCTAGGATTACAGGCATGAGCACCATGCCAACCTCAGCTTAAATTTTTGTCCTGACACTGACTGACTGATCTCCTGCAGCTGTTTTAAAGACAAAAGAGTCTTTGTATATGTGGCTGTTTCACCATGATCCTGTTTAGTGGCCACACAAGCAAAAATAAACACTCCCTGTGGCCCACACTTCGGAAGCAAACCTCCGATACCAAGGTCCAGCAGCCACAGCAGCGGCTCCCACACAACGGCCAAGGCAGCTGGCCGAGTGGCTGCCCTTCTTGTCCATCCAATTCCCCCATCTCTAGGTGGGCTCTTGTATGCTCCAGGGTTCTTCTTTTCAATCTATTTATCTATCTGATGAGGTGATTTTGCTTAGCCCTGAGATCCCACATACTTGACCCATCCCCATGCTCTCCCTGAAGACTCCATGCCTAAGGCTATCTGATATTCATGCTTTGCTCTTTCTAAAACGTCAAATACATAAAACAGAACTCCTGGTTCCCTACACTACAAATTATACCAACATGCACACACACACACCTTCCACAGTATTCCTCATCTTTATAAAAGTCTATTCCATTCTCCAATTCTTCCAAGTTCTCAAGCTGAAAACCTTGGTGTCATCGCTGAAGTGTCTCTTCCCATGCTATCCAGTCCACATCCAAGACACAGCCACATTTTGCCCTCTGCTTGACCATCAGCCTGAACCCTCCCTCCACCGCCTCTCCCTGGATTGTCACACTAGCTGTCTGCTGGGCTCACAGCACAGGCAGAGCGGCTTCCTAAAATATGAGGCCTGATCAGGCCAGCTCTTTGCTTCCTATTTCACACAGAACGAAACCCCAAGTCCTCAACCATAACTTACACTACCACATGTGATCTGCCCCTGCTTGACCTTAAAGCTCTACAGTGGACTTGACCCTCCTTCCCCCCAAATTCCTCCACTCTCACTGTGTACCAGCACACTGCAGACCACTCCCACTGTGCACAGGCACACTGCAGACCACTCTCACTGTACACAGACACACTGCAGACCACTCTCACTGTACACACACACACTGCAGACCACTCTCACTGTGCACGGACACACTGCAGACCACTCACACTGTGCACGGGCACACTGCAGACCACTCTCACTGTGCATGGGCACACTGCAGACCATTCTCACTGTGCACGGGCACACTGGAGACCACTCACTGTACACAGACACACTGCAGACCACTCTCACTGTACACGGACACACTGCAGACCACTCTCACTGTACACGGACACACTGCAGACCACTCTCACTGTACACGGACACACTGGAGACCACTCTCACTGTACACGGGCACACTGCAGACCACTCTCACTGTACACGGGCACACAGCAGACCACTCTCACTGTACACACACACACTGCAGACCACTCTCACTGTACACGGGCACACTGCAGACCACTCCCACTGTACACGGACACACTGCAGACCACTCTCATTGTACACGGACACACTGCAGACCACTCCCACTGTACACGGGCACACTGCATACCACTCTCACTGTACATGGGCACACTGCAGACCACTCTCACGGTACACGGACACACTGGAGACCACTCTCACTGTGCACGGACACACTGGAGACCACTCTCACTGTGCACAGGCACACTGCAGACCACTCTCACTGTACACGGGCACACTGGATACCACTCTCACTGTGCACAGACACACTGCAGACCACTCGCACTATGCACTGGGTCACTGGACACTGCAGACCACTCTCACTGTGCACAGACACACTGCACACCACTCCCACTGTGCACTGGGTCACTGGACACTGCAGGACACTCTCACTGTGCACAGACACACTGCAGACCACTCTCACTGTACATGGGCACACTGTAGACCACTCTAACTGTACACGGACACATTGCAGACCACTCTCACTGTACACAGGCAGACTTCAGACCACTATGACTATGCACTGGGTCACTGGACACTGCAGACCACTCTCACTGTGCACAGACACACTACAGACCACTCTCACCATGCACAGACACACTGCAGACCACTCTCACTGTGCATGGGCACACTGGAGACCACTCTCACTGTGCACAGACACACTACAGACCATTCTTACTGTGCACAGACACACTGCAGACCAGTCTCACTGTGCACGGACACACTGGAGACCACTCTCACTGTGCACAGACACACTGCAGGGCACTCTCACTGTGCACAGGCACATTGCAGACCATTCTCACTGTGCACAGACACACTGCAGACCACTCTCACTGTGCACAGACACACTGCAGACCACTCTCACTGTGCACAGACACACTGCAGACCACTCTCACTGTGCACAGGCACATTGCAGACCATTCTCACTGTGCACAGACACACTGCAGGCCACTCTCACTGGGCACGAGCACACTACAGACCACTCTCACTGTACACAGACACACTGCAGACCACTCTCACTGTGCACAGACACACTGCAGGCCACTCTCACTGGGCACGAGCACACTACAGACCACTCTCACTGTACACGGACACACTGCAGACCACTCTCACTGTGCACAGACACACTGCAGGGCACTCTCACTGTGCACAGGCACATTGCAGACCATTCTCACTGTGCACAGGCACACTGCAGGCCACTCTCACTGGGCACAGGCACACTACAGACCACTCCCACTGTGCACAGACACACTGCAGACCACTCCCACTGTGCACAGACACACTGCAGACCACTCTCACTGTGCACTGGGTCACTGGACACTGCAGACCACTCCCACTGTGCACCGACACACTGCAGACCACTCTCACTGTGCACAGACACACTGCAGACCACTCTCACTGTGCACAGACACACTGCAGACCACTCCCACTGTGCACGGACACACTGCAGACCACTCTCACTGTGCACAGACACACTGCAGACCACTCAGTGTACACTGTACCAGAACCCTCTTACTATGCACCCACACACTGTACACTGCAGACTCAGTTTTGCTCTTGCTATTCTCTCTGCCTGGAATGTTCTTCCCTGAGATACGCTTTGCCTCCCTCAAGTTTCTGCTCAGACATCACCTTATTAGTGATGTCTCTAACCTTCCTATCTACACAGTCATGTCCACTGTCATCTTCTGTTCCTCCTCTTACCCAGCTTTATTTTTCTACACAGCCCTCACCAGCTGACATATGCCTTCTTGTACTTACCAGCTGTCTCTCTGCACTAACCAACACACTTCAGGAAAACGGGGCGTGGGGTGTCTCATTCTACCTCATCCAAGACAACTAGAGATCAGCCCGCTCTCCAACCTATTCTCACTGACTTCATCTCCTTTGACCTTCACAAACTATCTTGTGAGGTAAGAAGGTAAGTGTAATGAAACTCATTTGGCAGATGAGAAAAACTGAGGACAGGGATTTTTTTTTAAGTCTCCTTAAAAACAAGTTCAGTGATATTCCCACTGCTCCACAGAGAACTCTTTATAGAATTTAAATCACTTCTCAGAAAAGCTAGTCACTTAGGAAAGACCCACTGTGGGTGATTAATAAGGATGTCTGAGGAGTTAGTGTGTAAGTGAAGGCAGAAACCACCAAGCTCTGTCTCAGCACCCTCCATAGGCCTTTTATCCAATGGGGTGAGCCCTGGGTCTGATTCTCTAGAGCAAATCTCTCAGTCCATGGCTTGCTGTCCTTAACTGGGCATGAATGCAGCCCATCAGCAAGGCATGCCCATGGAGATTTTCTTTGAGCCTCTGGCTTTGGAGGGCATGCTGTTATGCATTCCCAAGGGTGGAGGGCAGACTCGGGAAGCCTGGATCTTCAGTCGCAATAAGCCCGGTTACCAGAAACAGCTAAACCAAATTTATAACATATGTTTCCATAGCCTCAAATATCCACCATTTGCCCCATGACCTTCTATCTTTAAACAAATGCCAAACAAGGAGATCCAATTATTCAGTCAGTCTAATAAGGAATCAGTTTCTGCTAAAACTCAGTGCTGAGTTTATATAATTTTATACTATGGCTCATGCTGAGAGCTTTAAGCAAGCTTGTAACTAAAGCCAAGAAAGATTTCTACCTTTCCTTTTTGTGAAATTATTACCTAGGTAGAATTTATTCTCAAAGGAGAAAAAAACCAATCACATGACACCAGTTTTCAGAATGAAAACAACAGAGAAATGGCATTTATTTATTCATTCGATGAATATTTATTGTGCTCTTTTGAAGTGTCAGGCATCATAGAAGGTATTGGGAATACAAAATGAAAAAAGGAATAGTCCTGAGCTTCAGGCATTCAAGGTTTTGTGTGCACATAGGCACTAACCAGCCTGAGTCATTACAACATGATGTGATGAATATTATGATGGAAAGAATTACAAGGTGTGGTGGGAATCTGAGCTGCATAATCCCTAAGTGTTGCTAGGAGATACCACCCCAGCAATTAGGGGGACCAACTCGTCTCAATTCATGTGGGACTTCCTGGTTTTACCACTGATAGTCCCATGTCCTGGGAAATCCCTCAGTCCTGAGCAAACCAGGATGGTTGCTCTCCTACTCTGCATGCTAAACCAAACCAAAAGTTATGTTGTTCTCTTTGCAAAAGACCAAGTTCATTCTTTGAGGCACATGGATAAGAAAGACTTAATTAGAATGAGGATTCTGTAGTTGATAAAAAAAAAAAAATTGATCTTTCATGGCTCTGCCAGACACAAATAAGAAGTCAATGTGACCTGGTAGGTAGAACTCATATGTGGCTTCCCTGGCCCTTGACAAGAGTCTTGGCCTCTTGTCAAGCTGTTTAACCTGTACTAGCATTTGTCTGTTCAACTGTAAAACTACACTAGATACTTGTTTTAGTCCAGACAAAACTAGGTTACGCTACTAAATCTCAATGGCTTATAATTCAAAAGATTATTTGCATTGCAGGTCAGCCGGGTGGGCTCGGAAGTCAGCACATGGAGAAGCCACCGTCACAAACATCACCCCCAGGGAAGAGGGAAAGAGAATCATTCCTTCTGCCTCAGGTAATGGCTTCCACCATGAACCAGCAATCCCTAAACCAGTGCCAGATGACTGGAGATGTTTCTGTGGCGGCAGCATAACCTGGCCTATCCTAAGGGGATAACTTAGGGTGCAGATGTGAGACTCAGAGGAAATAAGAGAGGTGAAGAATGCTTGCCCCTACTTAAGGGGTGATACAAATGCTTGAAAACATGCCCTTAATACTTATTTGTCTCCCAAGATTATTCATACAAACAACCTTATGTAAAAGCCATAGTAGAGAGGTTAAGGTTAGGGAAAGGGAGAGGGGCTGTTAAGAAGTCATCATTCCTGGTTTGACCTTTATACAAAGTAGTAAGTTTCTCACAGCCTTAGTCTGCAGTGACAAGCAGCTGGTCCCAGGGCCAGGAAGTGGGGTTGGCCCAGAAGTGTCCCTCCCTGCTACTGAAAAGCAACTCCATGCTGCATCATTCTCACAGCATAGAAATTGATTTTCTGAAGCTGCTGGATCATTTGGAACATATTTCCCATGAGTTTTATACACTTTTCTCTCCAACTCTTTTCTTCTCCATTTCATCATAAGCTTCCTGTTCATGCTAAAGATAGTCATAAACAAATTCTGTGGTCTGTATCTCAGAAAAGAAACATATGTGAAGTCCAATTATCTCCACTGTTTTCTGAGAATGGAAGAGCTCTGCTTCCTAGACTGTAAGGTTCATTTGCAAATTGCTCATTGACAGGCAAAAATGGCACATTTGAACTAATGGCCTCTCATTGAAAACCGAGTAGCTAGATGGCACATCTGATTATAGAGTGAGTAGCAAGAAGAGTTTCCCAATGGGGATCACTGAGCAAGAGTTTCAACATGATAAACTTTGTTATAGCTGAAACCACCCCGAGTCCTATGAGCATGTGCACCACATGTTTCCTGTGTGACCGAGACATTGAAAGGTCTGCCCTTTTAATTAAGTGAAATGAAATGTTTCTTTTCATCTGATGAACAAATGGATTCTTTTTTAAAAACCATGAAAGTTTAATTCTATTTAGACAAGTTTATTATGATCCTGCTTGGAAATGAGTTGTCCTACAGCATGAGTTTAGTGGTGAATGATGACTACCTCGGTCAACATAGCAATTACTTAGTTGTGTTCTTACATATTAAAGCATATTCCCTAGAGTTCAATTTGGTCAGTTTCACTCCTGATGACAATGAGACTTGGAGTGAAATTTCAACTCAATCTCATGAGTATCCACAAACAGGAAATTGTACAAAAGTAAAACTCCAGGGGGCAACTCAAGACCAGTTTGCATCTGAAGTTGAAGGTGTCAGATGGTGGGTGCCCAGAAATAAGCTACAGGGAAGACTTCTGGGGGTCAAGGAGTCTCCCAGACAGCTCTCAACTTAGGAAAGAATTACCTTTTCCTACTGAAGTTCTTAGAGGCCTATTAAGCCCCCTTTGAACACCAGCAGAGGGCCAGCACAGGCTTCAGGCCCTGGGAATTCTAGAGGAGACATTTGTTTCACACACGGTATTCTCAAAACACACTCCAAGTTAGAGGACTACAGTGTCACCCTACCTGCACAACACAGCTCTCCACAGTCCCAGACAAGAACAGAAAAGGAATTCCCATTTCCCAACATGGGAGCTTCAGATCCCCAAAAGTCCATGAAAAGTCTTAGGGGAATCAGAAACTATGCCCAAGACTTCCAAAAATCTCGTTCATTTAAGAAATCTTGACTTGTTTGCGGTGGAGGGGAGGTGGGGATTTAAAAGATGATCAAAAATGACAGCTCATGTTCAAAACACACAAGAATTCACAAAAACTTGCAGCTAATTGAGATGGTAAAGCCAATACTGTTTTAGGAGGAAAGACAAAAGCAACATACCATGTGCCTGCTCTCTGGTATTGTCACCCAAGGTGACAACAGCTGGGCACCAATCATCTGTGCTCTCATTTGCTCACTACATCTAGTCAAAGCTGGTCGGAAGCTACATGCACGTGTGCTCCTAATAGGCTCTAACCATTTAATAAGCAAGTCTGCAAGCATCCCTAGGAGCCCCGTGAAAAAACATTAAAAAAAAAAAAAAACACACACATTCCCAAAGAGAGAGATCAATCACAAGAGTGCAAAAACTCCGGATTTTAGCAAAACAGACCCTGCCACCTCCTAAATTGCCACCTGCTTCCCAAAAGTTCTCTGGAAAGGGGTTATTAAAAGAAATCTTAGTCAGAGGGAGAGAAGAAAAAGCTACTTTTTTTCGTTGTTAGTACAATGTGCCTTGTTAATTAGGTGTCGCTATATAAATTAGAGAAAGGGCTTTACTTGCATGCTTCAATAAAATGCATACAGAGAGAAATGGTGCCATGCTAGGTCTGCACAGATACAAATTATTTTGCATCTCTATAAAAGAGTCTGTGTAAGATGAGCTTTTTCCATTTTAAACATGACTTTTTTGTTAGAAAAATAAAGGTTAAACTATATGTGATTTCTCTTTAGCTGATTATTATACCAAAAATTTAGATCTTTAACACACTTTTTATTCATCAGGAACAGGTGGGGATACCTGAGATCTCACATTAGGACTTTGTATCCTGAATTTTGCTTCTGCAAAATCTGGAAAATATAAAAGCATATTTAGACTTTATACATTTTCTGAAATGTCATTCAGTAAGATTCTTAAATTTGACTCTCTTGTAGTAATTCTGAGGTGGACTTACCAGCACACTCCTGAGACTATTTTTCACAAATAGAGCTAGGCCTTCTTTACAAAGATCTTTCCCCACTGTCGATGCATGTGCTCACTTCAATTTTGCTGTTTGTTTCATATTATGAAAGATCACAGGGGTGTTTTGGGGAATCATTGGCTGAGTCATTTCCTTTGATCATACACCATTACATCAGTTAACGTGCATTTTTAAATGGTCCTATCCCAAATTTCTGTAACAGAACTGTTTGAAGGCTTGATAAATTTTTAAGTTTGTACATTTTTTATGAAAGTTACTGGCAATGCTTGCCAAGTAGTGGAATGAATTTTTAATTGCTGTGCCCGAGTTTCGGGATGAGAGGGTTGTGGGTAATAGAGGTAGGATGTACACTCAAGGAAAAGGTCGTTCCCTCACTCGCTGATCAGAGACTTGTGACCTACACGCGGCTCCTCCAGGCCCCGAAGCCAGCAAATGAGCCGGGCAGGGCAGCGTCAGACACGTCACCTCCGCGCCTGACACGTCACCTCCACGCCCCACACGTCACCTCTGCACCCGACACGTCACTTCCATGTCCTATATGTCACCTCCACATTCTATACGTCACCTCCGCGCCCTACACATCACCTCCATGCCCAACACCTCCCCGCCTGACACGTCACTTCCATGTCTTGTACGTCACCTCTGCGTCTTACACGTCACTTCCACGTCCTATACGTCACCTCCGCGTCCTATACGTCACTTCCATGCTCAGCAACATCACATCTGGGATTATACGACTTGAAAATTCATTATTTGATTAAAACTGTGGTAAACGTCCCAAAAGAGGGAGGCACAGCCCGAGGGTCACGACCTGGTCTGACTGAGGGAAGCCGGCTGTCCGTGGTGTGGAAACTGAAAGCCGCCCAAGGGCGAGTTAAAGCTCGTGAGGCAGAAAGGGGACGTACAGAGAACCGGAAATGGAAAGGGCTTCCCAGGGGAGAACGGCCCCCCAAGGAACAAAGACGACGCGTCGCCAGGGGAGGGGCAGGTTGGGGCTCCGCTGTGATCTGACCCGGCACCCCGAGCTCGGGAGTCCAGACCAGCCTGCGCAGGAGCGAGAGCCGACTCCGACAAAAAGAGACGAACGAGCAGGCATTCGGGTGGACGCCTGAGTGCCAGCTACTCAGGAGGCCGAGGCAGGAGGATCGCTGGAGCCCAGGAGTGTGAGGCTGCTGGAGCTGTCACTTCATAGCACTTACCCAGGGGGACAAGTGAGACTCCGTCTCAAAAAAAACAGGAGGAGGAGGCAGGCCGTGCTCACTGTCAAGGTTTGGGGGCCTGAGCTGCGGGAAGGCTATTTTACGAGTAGTTTACTTTGTGTTACTTATAATCAAATAACACATCAAACGACACAAAATCCTGTTCAAACAACTTCATGAAAGACTCTCCTCCCCATCTATCTTTCATTCCTACCTCATTTTCAAGGTAGGGGTAATGAACAGCTCCTGCAAGAAGCCTGGAACGTCGAAGGGCCATCAGTGAAGAAGAGAGAAGACGCAACGGGCCAGGGTGGCCGTGAGTAGTTGGGCCACTCTCAGAAAAAACACACCGGCTTGTGAAGCTAAACCTTCAAACCTGCAGCACAGGTAGGTGTGTGGGAAGCAAAGCTAAGAAATTAGCATAAATACTCCCACAGAGAAAACTATAAAGCGATATTGAAAGAATATAAAGAAAATGTAGAACGGTAGAGATGGACTGCATTCAAGGATGGGAAGATCCAATGTTGTAAAGAGCTCCCCAAACTGATCTATATATTCCATGTGATTTCAATTCAAAAATTTTATATGGAAATTAACAAGTCAAGTCTAAAATTATGTTGTAAAGAAAAAAGCCAGAAATAGTCAAAACGCTCTTGAAGAACAAGATGGGAAAACTTTTATTCTATCAGATACCAAGACTTAGTATCAAGACAAGATGGTATTGGCATAAAGATAGGGAAGTATCCAACCAGCCAAAAGGAGAGTCCAGAAATAGACTGGTGGACATGTGATCAAGGCAGCAGGAGGACAGTGCAATGAGGAAAGACTAGTCTTTTCAATAAATGGATAGCTACATGGAAAAAAAAATAAAACTTTACCCCTAGCCTTCTTCATACCCCAAAATCACCTCCAGGTGAATTGCAGATCTAATTGTGAAAGGCAAGACAACAAAAATTCTAGGATTTAACACACAGACATGGGAGTATATCTTAATGACTTGGAAGCAGGAAAGATTTCTTAAATTAGACATAAAACCAACATCCGTAAAAGGAAAAACTTGATAGATTTGAAAATTAAAATTAAAATTTAATTAAAATTAGAATTTCTGTATGTCAAAAGATAACATTAAAAAAATAAAAATTTCAAAACAAAGAAAAAACAAACAGGACACCATTAAGACAATAAAAAGGCAAACCACAAACTGGGAGAAGGTCTTTGTGATCTGTGTATCAGGTGAAGAGTTCATGTCTAGCGTGCACAGAGGGATACTATCAATGAAAAGAAAAGGACAACTAACCCAGTTTTTAAAATATGGGCAAAAGGCTTGAATAGATATGTCACAAGAGACAATACCCTATGACTGAAAAACATTTCAAAAGTGTTCAATGCCAACAGAATAGTACAAAGTAAAAACCTACAACAACATAATGCTACACATGCAACAGAATTGCTAAAATTAATAATATTGATAATATCAAGTGTTGTCAAGGATACGAAGCAACCAGAACTCTCATACCTTACTGGAAGGAGTGTAAATTAGCATACATACATCCTATGAGCAGTTCTATTATGAGATATCTGTCCAACAGAAAACCACACAAGCATCAAAAGACAAATACAAGACTATTAGTAGCAACAGTATTAGTCATACCCCAAACTAAGAATAACCCAAATTCCCAGCAGTAGTAGAAAGGGTAAATTCAGTGATGAACAACTAAGAGTATAGCTACGTACATAACCTGATAGAATCTCACTAGCATAAAATTTAGGAAAAGAATCCAAAAACAAACAAAAAATACACATTGCATTTATTTTTTTAATACATGTATTTTATTATTCTTCATTACATTATTCCCCCCCACACACACATTGCATTTACATATAATTTATACAAAGTCCAAAATCAGGCAAAAGTAATCTATGGTCTTAAAAACCAATTAACTTTAAAGAGAAGGGAGGAGTTAGTTATTAGCATTGGGACAAGATGCGACTTCCAGGGTGCTAGTTATGGTCTGTTTCCTGACTGGGCCAGCAAGACACCCACTGTCTGCTTGTCCATGTATGTCACCAGGCAACGAAAGAGTAGCAGATAAAGAAGAAAAAGAAGCGAAAATAAACGAGAGATGAGGCCAACAAAACATCATGCAAAAGCAAAACCAAAAACAAAAAACCTCTGTCAATGAGACAATGGCAACTCAGAACACACCTGACTCCTAAAACAGGAAACAAAAAATAATACCCTCTAAAGGCAAATTCTCAAAATCATAATCATACACAGAAACACTCAGTGGGATTTCTTGAAGTGCACAGATTATCTTAATTATGTTATTACTTGATTATATTATCATGTATTTTATTATAATTGGCATCTTTATTTACAGAAACTAATTATTTACTATGTGCCTTGCATTGGGCTGGTATTCTATTTATAAATAGATAATTTTATCTAACTCTCTTACTTGCTACATGATTTGACTAAGGATATAACTCATTTTACAAAGAAACACTCCCTTAGGGAAGTAAAGACACTTTCCTGAGATGGCACAGGAAGGGATGAGAAGAGCTGGCTATTATTTATACACACACACCACACACACACGTATATTTGTGCATATATATATATTTTTTTGTTGAGACAAGAGTGCTGTGGCATCATAGCTCACAGTAACCTCAAACTCCTGGGCTCCAGTGATCCTTCTGCCTCAGCCTCCCAAGTAACTGGGACTACAGGCTCCCACCACAATGCCCAGCTAGTTTTTCTATTTTTAGTAGAGACATGTCTGGTTCTCAGGCTGTTCCGTCTCAAACTCCTGAGCTCAGGTGATCACCCTCCCCGGAAGTCAAACCTTTGGCTCGTAACCACCGTGCAGAAACATGCGATATATTTTTATGGATTTAGGTGTTCTTTTTCTGTCTTCCAATGGCAGGTTAGAATGTTTTAAAATAGGATTTGTGTATTTTTATTGTTCCTGGTATTTTATCATTTTTTATGCTATTAGGAATAATACCATTTTTTCCATTACATTTTTCAATTGATTACCCCTGGTGATTAGGGGACCTAGTGATTTTTTAAAACCTTGCATCCAACTATGAAGCTGTCTTGGTGTTTCAGTTGATTCCCTTGGGTATGCCAGGTAGTCAAGCGCACATGTAAATAACGACAGCTTCCTCTCTTCCTTCCCCTTCACTATCTCATTAGCCAGTTTGTGCATTTTATGTCATGGGGGAAAGTTCCTAATGCATTGGGGTGGGGGGCTAGCACATTCCAGGCAGATGAAGCTCTGTACCATGAGCACGAAACAGCTTGACAGATTCCAGAAACCCGGAGCAGCTTGACGTGCTGTACAGCAGGGCACAAACAAGGGAGGCAAAAGATGATAACTGGGAAGAGAAGACAAGGGTCCTGAAGAATGACAGGCTGTTAAAAGACTTCAAGCAGAGAAGTGCTGCGGTAAGATTTCCATTTAAGGAAAACAGCCGAGTCAGCAACGCGTGGGCCTGATGGAGGAAGGCAGCGGGAGCAGAGATGTCCGGGGCCGAGGGGTCACTACTTATTCAGCCTTTTTCTAGTCGTGATTTTCATCCAGTTACTTAATCTCCCCCAGCTTCAAGTCTTCTAATCTGTAAAATTAGAACAATAGCACCAACCTAGCATAAGGATGAAGTTTCCCTGAGATAATAGTCGTGCTGTGTGCTCCAAACGGTTGTTCTTCATTACTGAGTTAGACTTGGGTGGTGAGAAGGAAGCTGGAATCACAGATGGCAGGAGTGCAAACCCGACACGGTGCCATCCGGAGATACCATGTCGTCTTCTGCGCTAACCCCCCTTTCGGCCGCACCCCAAGTTCTGCCCTCCTGGCTCTCTGCCTTCTCTTCTCCCTCCGGCACCTCAGGGCTGTGCCCGCCACAGACTCTGCTGTGGGTGTTGGATTTGTGACACAACGTGTTTAAACCACATGCCTCAAAAATTATTATTTACTATTTGACAACAATAAAAAACCAAACAACTGGATTTTAAAACTGGTCCAAGAACTCAAAATGGAGAAAGAAAATGCACAAATGCCAAGTACATACAAGGGGCATCACTAGTTATGGGAGAGGTAAGCCAAAACCCCAAGGAAGCACTCCCCCAGGGTGGTGGTAATCAGAGAAATGACAGTGCCGGTGGTGTGTGAAGATAACGGAGCCCGCATGTACTGTGGTGGGAATAGTTCAGGGCCTGGTGTCCCTCAAAACACTAAACAGAGAATTACTTCATGACTCAGCAATTCTACTACCAGGAATACGCCCCAAAGTATTACAAACTGGTGTTCAAATAACTTCGTGTACTGTACACACATGTTTACAGGGGAAGCGGTGCAGATATCTGCCAGTGGGTGACGTATGAACAAAATGCCCTGTGTGTGCGTATAACGGATAAAAAGTAACAAGCACCAACACAGGCCGCAGCCTGGACCCAACTTGAAAGCATTTTGCTGAATGAAAGAAGTGAGACACAGGAAGTTACATGCTGTGTGATTCCAGTAATTTTAATTATCCAGCATATGTCAGTCCACAGAGACGGATCACAGATTTGTGCACAAGGTGCAGAGGGGAGGGGAAAGGGAAACAGCTACTTAATAGGTGTGGAGTTTCCTTTTCCCAGGATGACCATCCTATGGGGCTAAGTATTATGGTCACACAGCACTGTGAATGTACTCAATGCCGTGGAAATATTTACTTTAAAATGGTTAATTTTGTGTTATGTTAACCTCACCTAAATAATATAAGTAAATGAGTTTAATAATTATTATGAAAGCCTCCTCACAGAAAGTGGATGTGATTGGCGGCTAGAGTTCAGAGACACCTGCCTCAAGTCACCGATGAATAGAAGGTAGTTTGCAGGCCAGATACAGAGGCTCACAACTGCAATCCCAGC
Organism: Arctocebus calabarensis; assembly: GCA_963573935.1. Lineage (NCBI taxonomy): Eukaryota > Metazoa > Chordata > Mammalia > Primates > Lorisidae > Arctocebus > Arctocebus calabarensis. Next base: position 37,101 of record CAUYON010048214.1, read on the forward strand.
ACTCTCTGAAGCTGAGACAGGAGGATTGCTGGAGCTCATGAGTTCAAGACCAATCTGAGCAAGAGCGAGACCCCATCTCAACTAAAACTAGAAAAATTAGCTGGGCATCATGGTAGGCGCCTGTAGTCCCAGCTACTTGAGAAGCTGAGACTGGAGGATTGCTCAAACCCAGGAGTTTGAGGATACTATCACCTAGGCTGACACAACAGCACTCTAGCCTGGGCAACAGAGTAAGATTTGTCTCCAAAAAAAAAAAAAGAACCCCAAAGGTAAGGGCTCAATGCCTGTGGCTCAAGCAGCTAAGGCACCAGCCACATACACATGAGCTGGCGAGTTCAAATCCAGCCCGGGCACCGCCAAACAACAATGATGGCTGAAACCAAAAACCAAAGGTAATTCACATTAAAGGACTATAGAGCTTTTAATGCTCAGTCACTGTTTTGTTTTGTTTTTTTTAACAAGGTCTCCCTCTGTAATGCTAAGTAGAGAGCAGTGGTGTCATCATAGCTCATTGCAACCTCAAACTCCTGGGCTCAAATCTTGCCTCAACCTACCAAGCAGCTGGAACGACAGGTGTGCCCCATGCTGCGTGGCTAATTTTTCTATTTTCTGTTGAGACAGGGTCTTGCTCTTGTTCAGGCTAGTCTCAAACTCCTAGCCTTAAGTGATCCTCCCACCACAGCACCCAGCCACCCAGTTATTCTTTACTGTTTAATAACACCAGCAGCCCCAATAAGGAACTGGTACAATCTCTTTCTAATGTCAAAACCTTTAATTAGCTGAAAATTGCTTGGGCAATTTCAATTTCAATTTTTTCTTCCTCCAGTCCCTCTGAATGCACCCAGCCTTGGGATGGCTCCAGAGACCTTTTGGAGACAATTTTTCTCCCTCTGAGTTACTGAATTTTCTTTGACTGTGATATCTCTTTTAAAATTCTTATGTTATGTGAAAATATTAATCTCTTTTCATGTCCCAGCTATAAGCTCCATGCGGTTAATCATCGTGCTTTTGCTCACCACTGTACCTGGCACATAGTAAAATAAAGAAAGTTTGGTGCTTAGATCTCAGCAGACTTGAGTTTCTTTGTCTGCTACTTTAACTGCTTTGCAGTATTACAGCACTTGAACAAAAAAGTCAGACAGGCAAATTATATTTTAATTTTCGCTTTATAATTATCCTGGGCGTATAGGAAAGAAGACTGACAGGAAACTAGCTAATGCATCTCTTATACTGCCATCCTCCTCCCAGACCAAACACCGCCGAGGCTCCTATATCAGCCTCTGGACACAGAATCCTTGTCAGCCACTCCCTCCTACATCTCTTCCTAAGGCTACCTGCACGTAAAACTTCTTTCATTAATATTGAATTAATATTTAATTTTTGAAAAAGTGAAATAACATTTCCACATGTTTCTTTCTACTTTAGAATTCAAACTGCTTAATTAGTTGTGTTAAGAAAAGACAAAGGATTAAACACCCTCATGTCACCTTTTTTCTTTCATTCAAGGTGACTCACTTTTGTCCAATTACTGACTTCCCAGGAGATGTTGCCAGTACTTGGACTGTTTTCTTGCTCTATATAGGCAAAGCCTTAATCTGGCCTTAAGGCTCAGAGAAAGATTCTACAGGTAATAATTACAGACAAGTGGTGTCCCAGAATAAAAAGATGTTTTGACACTGCTAAGAATCACCACACAGAGGCACCTCCTTGCGTCAAGCACGAAGCGTGGGATGAATACCAATTTACTAGTCAGAGAGTTTGGGGTTTGAGCTTACTGTGTGGGCCGGAGCAAATTGTGAAATATCGTTAACATCAGCTTATTAATCTTTAAAAAGTGGAAAGAACAATGTCCTCCCAGAGCTGTTGTGTGCATTAAACATGTTCATGTATTTAAGGGTTACCCGGCAGACGTCAGTCCCCCAACCAATGGTTATCATCATCATTCTTATCTTATCGAGGTGAAATTTCACCTACTTCTTATTTACAACACAGTTTACACAAAAATGTCCCCTCACCTCGTTTTCTGGCTTACTTAATAATAAACCTATCAAAATGGGAAAGTAAGGCAACTGGATAATGTACAATAACCACACAAGCAGTTTCCAAAAATCCCTGATCTAAACAACTTCTGTTAGGTCAGACAGGCCTACATTAATCATATTCACCAAATGCTGCCCAATTCCTGCTGCTGCTTTTCTTGTCACACCCACATTTCCTTGTCACAGAGATACTCCATGTTGGCTGACCTATGTGGGTCCCCTGGGGAAACCAATCCATAGGTAATAAGGAGCATGGAGGAATATGTTCTTCAAACTGTGTCTGATGCCTAGAAGGCCCCGAAATTGTTTTTATTAAATTTGATAACTATTTAAAGAATGTCTACTATGTTCAAGACATCAGGGAGATTGAAAGATTAACTAAGAGGCAATCTGTGTCCTGAAGTCATTATAGTTTAGTAAAGCCTGACATGATCAGCCCCGGGGCAGAGCTTACTATTCTAACAAATGCCCCTTAGCCCAGTGCAGCCTGTTGAATGGACCACACGCAACAGTTCAGCCAAAATATATTGAAAACAGTATAGATAATTTTCTAGATTCTTTAGATATATAATCGTGCTCTAAGATAACAAAACAAAAGCTTCCTGAATTATCTCTTGTGACTGACTCTGTTACTTAGATTCACTAGGTAATTATTCAGGTATCCTTTTCTGTGAAGATGCTACTCATATATATATATATATAAGCATAAAAGAGGAAACTCAGGCAAGATTATTTACAAGATGAGATATTTCCTATTTTGTACCAAACACGATGACATTTAAGCAATTCAAGGAAAATATATTCTTACACTGTGTAAGAATGTTTATGTGCTGCACTAGGTAAATTCCATGTAAAGTATCTTTCCCTGAGAAACAAAGTGTTTGCAAAGACGCCCTTGTCTGGTTTTATTATTAATCTGAAAAGGTTAGTCCAAAGTTTGATCTTACAAATAATACCGCATACAATGCGCTGAGCACATAAGCGCCTTCTCTGCTCACTGAGCGGCTGGGCTGGGTGAGAAGGGACCACACAGCATCTCCTTTACACCCCCAGGGACCCATACGGAGCCCGGCATCCTGCTGAGAACCTGAGTGACCTGGGAAAGTGAATGTGCTCTCCAAGTGTCGTGTCTAGGGCGTAACTCAGGATCAAATCCGAGATGTGTACACGTGTTCTCTCTGCTCACCCCTCAGATCAGCACTTACCTCCTGATCTGTACATTTGGTTCTTGCTTCTCACAGATGAAGATTGAAGACATTGCAGAATGCTGAAGTCCTGCTGGGAACGCCTTTAGGAAAATGATGGACCAAATTTAGGGAACAATTACAATCTACCAAAAAGAAAAAATCTCAACGTTCTTCTCCTTTAAAACTTAATAAAATTCAAAAGTTATATCAGAAAGTGAAATCAGTAAGATGGGAAATGCAGTCTGAAACAAGTTTAAATGTCAGCTATTATATCACATTATATTATAACTCATATTCTTAAAATGATAGAATGACTATTACTGATGTAAGGGGCACCATAGTTTCGAGGCCCTTTCCTTCTGTAGGTGGCCCCTGGGCTTCGCTCCCTTCTAGGGGACTCTGCTGACCCCTTGGCCCAGGCACAGTGCCTCCATGTGCTCCTGATCTCAGCACTGTCAAGTAGGGCTGCCAGGAGCTCTGTATGACAGGTCGAGTTCTGATCGCCACTTTACAGATAAGAAAACTGGATTACAAAGCAGAGCCAAGAACCGAAGTCCTGCCAATGACTCCAAACCTCACATCCAGCGGCAGGGAAAAGTTCACTAAGTGGATTTCTCTTCTGTTCACAGATTGCAGCTACTAGACATGAACTAATTAGAAAGCTAAGCTGTTATCTGTTGACTTTAGGCAGGAAACAGAGCAAGTATGATAACAATATGTTGAGCGCTGACATGTGCCAAAGCACTCCCTCATTGTATTCTACCAATACTCACGGGGCACAAACAATGATTATTCCCCTCCACCCATTTTACAGTTTAAGAACCTGCGGCTCAAGGAGATTAATTTTCCCAAGGCCACACAGCTGGAAAGATGGACCAGGCTCTGTACCCAGGTCTGTGGACTCAGAGTCCACTTGCTCCCCCACTCTGCTGCCTGATTTAAGCCCCTCCCCGCGCTGACCCTGCTCCTTATATGTTCACTTAAGGGGGGCCACGTGGACCATAAGAGTAGGGCTGCCTCTCGGTTGTTATCTTAATACTGATAGAGTCACCCTTTTTTCCTAACACGTATAGACGTACACTAAGGATATTTTTCAGACTTGAGTCGGAATTCTGGTTCAGCCACTTACTACACAAATGACCTTGTTCACATTACTGAACCTCTCTAAAACTCAGTTTCCGCACTTGATAAAAGGGACTGATAGAACCCAACCAGCCCCTAAGGCTGGTGGTTGCCCCTAAAGTGAAATCATGTAATGGAAACTTCCTAATACAGAGCCTAGAAGTAGCCAGAAGTCATTCAACAAATTTCAAAGCCATCACCTTTCTCCCCTGAGTTCTAGTTTGAAATATAGCTATAAATCAAGCACCCAGTAGGTACAGAGAGACCTTCATTCATTTACTCAGTCATTCACCACAAAATATTGTTGGCTTTTCTTGACTCTCTCCAGATTTCCTGTCTTCCAAAATTCCTTTTTCAGTTATACATTCAGAGGGCAACAGCTCCTTGTACATTTTTTCTATTGCTTTGTACCAGTGTACAAATTCACCTGTATCTACTAATGACAGGCACATTCTTTAATTCCACACACTTCTACTAAGTCCCTCCTGCATCAAGAACCAACCCTGCCCCCAGGGGGTTATAGTGTATTGGGTAAACAAACGCACAAACACCTAAGATGCTATGTGATGACAGTGTCGTAACCAAAGCACTTACCAGGTTCCAGGGGACTAATTAATCTCACTCAAAGTGGTGAGGACTACTTCACAGAAGAGGTGACATTTGAGTTCAGCCACAAAGAATGAGTCAGCTTCCCCAAGAATTTGATGAGCATTCCAACATCAGAGTTAAATTTCAAGGAAGATATCTTTTAAAACAAAGACCACAAGAATGTCACATCAGAGGAACCTTTCTCCTTTTGCTTGGTCCAGATTATTAAAGACAAAACAGTCATGATGACTTTCAAGGTCAATTTGCTAAAGTCATTCTGTGATGGTTTCACAAAGCAAACGTGTGGTATTTAACTATTCCAAAGCCGCCACTGCATAGCATTCAGAATTCCAAACAATGCAAGTTTCTCCTTTGAGAGCTCATATATAATGAATGTGTTACATTAAAGATTACTGATGATGGTAACCCCTTTTTGCACGTGTAAGATTGGTAGCTTCTAAAATATTGATGCATTTGTGTAAGATACTCCACTTAAATTTCACAGCAAACTCAGAAAAGAAAATGTCCAAGCTGGACAATTTTTAAATGAACTCTCTTTTTGAAAAACTTATTAAAATACATAATACTTTGAGATGAATTAGTCAGCAGAGCTCATTCTGAATTTTTTTTAATTAATTATTTATTTGGAAGGTGAACGAATGTATCAATGAAGGAACACAGTCCCCTCCGGGGCAAAGTGAATGAATGCATCAATGAATGGACACAATCCATTCATGGAATTGAGGCCCAGGAAATTCACATGAAACTGACCTAGGTATAGGGAATGGGGGTTCCACATTTAGTCCCAAGTACAAAGTGAAGGAGACACCAAAGCACAGGTCACTCCTCAGCAGTTGTCCGGCCTTTTTGGCTATTGGAGCCTCTGGTGGGGGTTGGAGGTCCCTCTCCTTGCCTGTCATCCAGCTCGCTGGTTCTTCAGCTGGCTGCCACAGCACCGACACCACCAAGGAGGAGGCGGCAGGTCCACCAGGGCGCCAAATGTCCTGCATCAATTCTCCCTCTCCGAGTAGAAACCCCAACTGCTGTTAGGGAAAAGGGGCAAAGACTCGATCTAACTGCTTCCTGCTGAATCGGGCGATGATAGAAGGGGGCAGAGCTCATTCTGAATTTTAACGTGTGTAGAACTCAAGGGTGCAGACCTGGGGGGAATTCCACATTTAACTATCATTGCCTTCTTCTGT
>CAUYON010048216.1:0-21862 GCA_963573935.1 Arctocebus calabarensis
CAAAATCAGATCGCCAGGAGTATTAGTACTATGTACAAATTAAGAGAAAAAGTATCCAATGTACTCAACCCTAATATGAAGCTAATTTATAGCTTTCATATGAAGGCTAAAACCCAACTATAGCACAAGAATACAGGGAAAGGGAGGGGAGGGGCGGGGGAGGATTGGTGGAGGGAGGGCAATTAGTGCGAACACACCTATGGTGCATCTTAGCAGGGTACTGGTGACACTTATTAAAGGTAGAGTATCAATGTCTTTATATAGTTATCAAGAAAGTGCCATGAAGGCCATCTGTTACAGTATGATCAAAATATTTCTGAATGTATATGAAGCACATTGTGCCCTATGATTGCACCAATGTACACAATTATGTTTCAATAAAATTATAAACAAAACAAAACAAAAAAGACAATAACCCAAGACACAATAACTGCGATGTCATAAGGGTATCATGAACATTACACTTAAAGACAGTAACTCAGGGCAAAACTCACTGTGACTTCGGGAGGATATCATGGAAGTTAAGTTTAATGATGATAACCCAGGGCAAAACCCACTGTGAGTTCAGGAGGACATCACTAAGGTTAAGCTTAAAGATGATAACTCAGAGCAAAACCCACTGTTATGGTAAGAGGCATCACTGAGAAAAGACAGTAACCAAGGGAAAAACACACTGTGACGTCACAAAGCCCTCAGTGAAGTTAAGATTACAGACAGTAACCCTTGGCAAAATACCCTGGGAGTACAGGAGGATGTCACGGAGATTAAGCTTAAATGTAGTAACTCAGGGTAGGACACAACTTGGTGTCATCAGGACGTCTCTGAGATTAAGGTTAAAGATGGTAACCCTGGGCAACACCCACTGTGGCATCAGGAGGACATCACTGATGTAAAGCTTCACAATGGGAAACCAGGGCAACACCCACTGAGGCTTGAGGAGAACACCACTAAGTTTAAGGTTAACGATTGTAACCCGTAGCAACATCCACTGTGGCATCATGATTATGTCACTGAGTGTAAGCTTAACTATGGCAACCCAGGACAATACCCACTGTGGCGTCACAATGACATCAGTGAAGTTGAACATAACAATGTTAACCCAAGACAATATCCACTTTGGCATCACAATGAAATCACTGAGGTTAAGCCTAAAGTTGTTAATCCAGGTCTACACCTAATGAGGCATCATGATGATGTCACTGAGGTTGAATTATGGATGGTAACCCTGAGCAACACCCACTGTGGAGTCACGATGATGTCACTGATGTTAAGCTTAAGGGTGGGAACTCAGTGCAACTCCCACTGTGGTGTCAGAAGGATGTCACCGAGGTTAAGCTTAAAGATGGTAACCAAGAGCAGCTACCACCATGGTGTCAGGCTGATGTCACTGAGGTTAAGCTTAAAGATGATAACCCAGAGCAACACCCACTGTGGCATCAGAAGGAGGTCACTCAAGTTAAGCTTAAAGATCGTAACCCAGGGCAGAACCAACTGTGATGTCAGGAGGACATCACTTAGGTTATGCTTAAATACGGTAATCAAGGGCACCTCCCACAGTGATGTCATGAGCATGTCACTGAGGTTAAGTTTAATGATGGAAACCTAAGGCCCACTGTGACATTAGGAGGAAGTCACCTAGGTGAAGATTATAGATGATAACCCAAGGCAACATCTATCCTGATGTCATGAGGTAAGGAGGAAGTCACTAAACTTAAGTAAAATATGGTAAAGAAGGACGACACGCATCTTGATGTAAGAGGGAAGTAACTAAGCTTATGTTAAAGACAGTAATGCATAGTGACACCCATTGTGATATCAGGAAGTCTGGAGGAAGTCACTAAGTTTAAACTTAAAGACAGTAACCTAGGGCAACACCCTTAGTGACCTCAGGAGGAAGTCACTAAGGTTAAGCTTAAAGATGGTAACCCAGGGCAACACCCATTGTGATATCAGGAGGAAGATGATAACCCAGGACAACACCCAGTGTTGGGTCAGGGGGAAGTCACTAAGGGTAAGCTTACAAATGGTAACCCAAGGCAACACCAATTGTGAAGTCAGGAGGAAGTCACTAAGGTTAAGTTTAAAAATGTTAATCCAAGGTAACACCTATTGTGATGTCAGGAGGAAGACACTAAGGTTCAGCCCATAGATGATAACCCAGGGCAACACTCATTGTGAAGTCAGGTGGAAGCTGTCAACCCAGAACAACACCCATTCTGATGTTAGGTGGAAGATGGTAACACAGAGCAAAACCCATTGTGATGTAGGAGGAGATAAATAAGGTTAACCTTAAAGATGGTAACCCAGGACAACACCCAATGTGATGTCAGATGGAACATGGCAATCCAGGGAAACACCCATTGTGGTGTCAGGAGGAAGTCACTAAGGTTAAGCTTAAAGACAGTACTGGACAACAACACACATTCTGATATCAGGAAGTTGGGGGGAGATCACCAAGTTTAAGCTTAAACACAGTAACGTAGGGCAACACCCTTTGTGATTACTTACTTAGGAGGAAGTCCCTAAGGTTAAGCATAAAGACAGTAACCCAAGGAAACACACATTGTGACGTCAGGAGGAAGTCACTAAAGTTAAGCTTATATGGTAACCCAGCTCAACACCCATTCTGATATCAGGAGGACGTCACTAAGGTTAAGCTTAAAGATGGTAACCAAATGTAACACCTATTGTGATGTCAGGGGGAATATGGCAACCCAGGGCAACACCATTTTTGATGTGAGGAGAAAGTCACTATGGTTCAGCTTAAAAGTTAAACCACAGTAATACGCATTGTGATGTCAGGAGGAAAATGATATCACAGGGCAACATCCATTGTTGTGTAAGCAGGAAGTCCCTGAGGTTAAGCTTAAAGATGGTAACCCTGACCATCACCCTTCTGATGTCAGGAGGACATCAATATGCTTAAGCTTAAGATGGTAACACTCAGCGACACCCATTGTGATATCAGGAATTCTAGAGGAAGTCACTAAGGTTAAGGTGAAAGTACGTAACATATGGCAACACCCTTTGTGATGTCAGGAGGAAGTTACTAAGGTTAAACTTAAGGAGGGTATCCCAGGGCAACACCCAGTGTGATGTCAGGAGAAAGTCTCATTAGTTTTAGCCTAATGACGGTAAGCGAGGGGGACACACATTGCAATGGCAGGAGGTCAGAAATAAATCACTATGGTTAAGGCCAAAGACAGTAACAAAGGAAAACAAACATTGTAATGTCAGGAGGAAATTGGTAGACCAGAGCAACACCCATTGTGATGACATGAGGACGATTGTAACTGAGAACAATATACATGGTGATGTCAGGAGGAAGATTGTAAACCACGGCAACAACTATTGTGATGTCAGGAGGAATTCACTAAGGTTAATCAAAGATGATAACCCAGAGTAACAAACATTGTGACGTCATGAAGAAGATGGTAACACAAGACAACACCCATTGTGATGTCAGAAGGATGATGTTAACCCAGGGCAACACCCATTGTGATGTCAAAAGGAAGATGGTAACCCTGGGCAACACCCAATGATGTGTCAGGAGGAAGTCTTTAAGTTTAAGGTTAAGGATTGTAACCCAGGACAACTCCCACTGTGATGTCAGGAGGACGTCTCTAAGGTTAAACTTAAAGATGGTAACCCAGGGCAATACCCATTGTGGTGTAAGGAGGAAGTCACTAAGGTTAATCTTAAAGAGTGTAACCCAAAGCAACACCCATTGTGATGTCAGGAGGAAGATGGTAACCCAGGCAACACCCAATCTGATGTCAGTAGGAAGTCACTAAAGGTAAGCTTAAACATGGCAAACCAGGGAAACACTCATTGTGATATCACGAGGAATTCACAAAGGTTAAGTTTTAAGATGGTAACCCATGGAAACACCCATGGTTATGTGAGGAGGAAGTCACTGAGATTACTCTTAGAGAGGGACACCCAGGACTACAAATATTGTGCTGTCAGAGGGAAGTCACAAAGGTTAAACTTAAAGATGGTAACCCAGGGCAACATCAATTGTGATGTTAAGTGGAAGTCACTAAGGATAAGCTTAAGGATGACAACCCAGGGTGGCGCCTGTGGCTCATTGTGTAGGGTGCCGGCCCCATGTAAGGGTGACAGGTTCTAACCTGCCCATGGTCAAACTACAAAACAGAAAAATAGCTGGACATTGTGGTGGGCTCCTGTAGTCCCAGCTACTCAGGAGGCTGAGGCAAGAGAATCCTCTAAGCCCAGGAGGTGGAGGTTGCTGTGAGGTGTGTGACGCCATGTCACTCTACCTAGGGCGATAATGTGAGACTCTGTCTCTACAAAAAAAAAAAAAAAAAAAGATGACAACCCAGGGCAACACCCATTGTCACTTATGTTAAGCTTACAGATGGTAACTTAGGTCAAGACACATTGTTATGTCAGAACTAAGATGTTTACCCAGGGCAATACCCATTTGATGTCATGAGGAGCATGGTAATCCAGGGAAACACCCATTGTGATGTCAGGAGGACATCACTAACATTAAGCTTAAAGACAGTAACCAAGTTCAACACCCATTGTGGTGTCAGGGGAAATATGGTAAGCCAGGGCAACGCCAATTGTGATGTGAGGAGACAGTCATTACGTTAATCTTAAAGATGGTAACCCATGGTAACAAGCATTGCGATGTCAGGAAGAAGATGGTAACACAGGGCATCATTCTTTGTTGTGTAAGGCGGAAGGCATTAAGGTTAAGCTTAAAGATGTTAACCTAGAGCATCACCCATTCTGATGACTGGAGTATATTACTAGGCTTAAGCTTAAGACGGTAATGCACAACAACAGCCACTGTGATAGCAGGAAGTCTGGAGAAAGTCAATGAGTTTAAGCTTAAAGTTAGTAATGCAGGGAAACACCCTTTGTGATGTCAGGAGGAAGTTACTAAGGTTAAACTTAAGGATGGTATTCCAGGGCAACACCCAGTGAGGTGTCAGAAAGAAGTGAGTAATGTTAAGTCTAATGACGGTAAGTGAGGGGGACACCCATTGCAATGTCAGGAGCAAGATGGTAACCCATGACAACACCCATTTTGATGTCATGAGGAATTCTTTAAGGTTAAGCATAAAGGACAAAACACATTGTGATGTCAGGATTAAGATGGCAACCCATGGCAACACACATTGCGATGTCAGGAGGAACATGGTAAACCAAGGTAACACCCAATGTTTTGTCAGGAGGAAGTCTCTAAGGTTAAGTTTACAGATTGTATCCCTGGGCAACACCCATTCTGATGTCAGGAGGAAGTCACTGAGGTCAACCTTAAAGATGGTAACCCAGGACAACACCCATTGTCATGTCACAAGGACGTCACTAAGTTAAAGCTGAAAGATGGTAACCCAAGGCAAAACCCATTGTGATGTCAGGAGGAAGTCACTAAGGTTAAGCTTAAAGATGGTAACCCAGGGATAATCCGAGGAGCAAGATGCTGACCAAGTAACAACTTCCTCACAACTGGGCAGGGTGACACTGGGGAGAGAAGACTTCAGGCATTTCTGGCGGGTAGAATCTGCCCAGAAACATCCCTTTGTGGACACAGAGAGACAGCATGAGACTTCTGGACTCCCTGAGGAAGGCAAAAGCTGTGGAGATCTGGCAAGTGGTTGTGTGTGTTCCTTCAGTCTCATCCTGCCGGCAGCTGTAGCTGCAGCAGGAGTGAGATTGCAAACTTGAAAGGCCCTACCTCTGAGCTGTTTTTTTTTTTTTTTTAACTTGGCACTCAGTTGAACTACATTGGGAGAACTTGGGCAAGAGCGTGGAGGTCTTTGAGTGTTGTCTAGGGCCCCAGACTGAGTCACCGAGTCAGATGGAGCTACCAGTATTTGGTTGTGGGCTGGGTGGAGCCATTATGGGAGAACTGCCCCGGCAAGCTCTACCCTCAGTGTCACAGAACAAACATTAGGCAGGAGCGAGTATGCTAGTGACTGAGGAGCCTAAAGGTGGGGACTGAGACACCTTTCAGCCTTAGCCCTCAGGGACATAGGGTGAGACATGTTTGGCTACACTGGGTAAGTGGATAGCCACTTAAGGAGTTATCCCAGCTGCAAGTGCTTTCCTGGGAAAGCTTCTTCTTAGCCCAAGTTATCAATTTAAATTGCCTTCTAACCAGGCTGAGGAGGATTTAGGCTCTCCACCCTGTGGGGTTTGAAAAATAATTTGAGGCCTCCAGTCTCCATTTTGTACAGCCGTATCAATATTGTGATTAACATATCAGACCCCAGAAGATCACTTCTTGCCCAGACAATATTCAGCAAGATATATATACTGCTTTGTTTTGGTTTCTTTTTGTCTTGTGGTTTTGTTGTTGTTGTTTATTTGTTTTTGTTATTCTTGTTTTGTTTTTTTGTTGTTGTTTTGTTTTTAATTTCAACATTTATCTTAAAGATTTTTCTTTTCTATATTATGTATTTTTTTCATTTTTCTAGTTTAAATATAATCTTCCATTGTTGCCTTTCTTAGCAATTAGAACTTCATTTTTGCCAGTGTTTCTACCATTATTAATTGTTTTTTTTTCCCAATTTTATCCTGTAAATTTTCAGTTTGCTGTTTTGGTTAGATTTATTGCATTTTTGTCTTTCTTCTCTACTTTGGGGAGGTGAGGTACTGTGCCCAAACAGTCTGGCAAAGAGTTGCCTGACCAACCAACTCAGCACCCCCAAAGTTTGGGGGTTCATACGGTTGGGTCAAAGTGCCCTACTGTACACCTATATTGCTCCTGCCCCCCTCTTTATATGCCTCTCTTCTTTTTGTCAATATTCACTTATACCCACCCCTTCTCCTTTCTCCTTTTCCATTTCTTTTCTTTCTTTTTATTTTTCTTTCTTTTTTTTTCCTTTTTCCTCTTCAATCTTCTCATCTTTCTGGTTCTGTTCAAAAAAGAATCATCAAAACCCTAGTCCAGAGGCACGGCAACTTAAAGAACAGGAGGAAGTGAAAGAATACTTAGGGAAAGGAAACAGAAAAAAAGAAATCACTCATGAGAAAGAATCAGCAGAAAACTCCTGGCATACTGAAAAACCAGTGCAGAGCAACCCCATAAAGGGACAGTGAGATAGCTACTGCAGAGGATTCCACCTATAAAGAAATGTTAGAAATGACATGAAGGGAATTTAGAATACAGTTGATGAAAACAATCCTCTTAGAACTGGAATCAGACAAGGTTGTATTCTGTCACCATTACTATTCAACATAGTGCTGGAAGTGCTAGCCAATACAATTAGGCAAGACAAGGAAATAAAGGGCATCCAAATGGGAGCAGAGAAGGTCAAACTCTCGCTCTTTGATGATGACATGATCTTACACTTATAGAACCCCAAAGACTCAACCATAAGTCTCCCAGGAGACATCATAAAATACATTAATGTCTCAGGATATAAAATCAATATCCACAAGTCAGTAGCCTTTGTATATGGCAATAACAGTCAAGATGAGAGGCTAATAAAAGACACAACCCCTTTCTCCATAGTTTCAAAGAAAATGAAATAACTAGGTATATACCTAACAAAGGAGGTGAAGGAACGCTATAAAGAAAATTATGAAATCCTAAAAAAGGAAATAGCAGAGGATGTTAACAAATGGAAGAACAGACCATGCTCATGGCTGGGAAGAATCAACATTATTAAAATGTCCATACTTGCCAAAGCAATCTACCTATTTAATGTCATCCCTGTTAAGATATCAACATCATACTTTCAAGATTCAGAAAAAATGATTCTGCGTTTTATATGGAATCAGAAAAACACCCGCATAGCTAAGGCAGCTCTTAGTAATAAAAATAAACCTGGGGGCATCACCATACCAGATTTTAGGCTGTACTACAAAGCCATAGTGGTCAAGATGGCATGGTACTGGCACAAAAATAGTTAAATAGACATCTGAAATCAAATAGAAAACCAGGAAATTAATATAACATCTCACAAGCACTTAATCTTTGATTAATCAATAAAGAACATACTTTGGGGGAAAGACTCCCTATTCAATAAGTGGTGCTGGGAGAACTGGATATCTGCATGTAAAAGACTGAAACTGGACCCTCACCTTTCTCCACTCTCAAAAATTGATTCAAGATGAATAAAGGACTTAAATTCAAGGCATGACACAATAAAAATCCTGAAGGAAAGCCTAGAAAAAACACTGGAAGATATCGGCCTGGGGAAAGATTTCATGAGGAAGACTGCATGGCAATTGCAACAACAGCAAAAATAAACAAATGGAACTTAATTAAACTCAAAAGCTTCTGTACAGCTAAGGAGACAACAACCAAGGCAAATAGATAACCTACCCAATGGGAACGGATATTTGCATATTTTGAATCAAACAAAAGCTTGATAACTAGGATCTATAGAGAACTCAAATTAATACACATGAAAAAAGCCAACAATCCCATGTATCAATGTGCTAGAGACATGATACATGTCTAAAGAAGACAGACGAATGGCTAACAAACACATGAAAAAATGTCCATCATCCCTAATTATTAGAGAGATGCAAATGAAAACCACCCTGGGATACCATCTACCTCCAGTGAGAATGGCCCACATCACAAAATCTCAAAACTTCAGATGTTGGCATGGATGTGGAGAGAAGGGAACAGTTTTACTCTGCTGGTGGGATTTCAAACTGATACAACGTTTTTGGAAGGAAGAATGGAGAACTTTCAAAGAACTCAAGCTAACCCTCCCATTTGATCCTGCAATCTCATTACTGGGCATCTACCCAGAAAGGAAAAAAAAAAAAAAAACTCTTTTATCATAAGGACACTTACACTAGACTTTTTATTGCAGCTCAGTTTACACTTGTCAAAATGTGGAAACATTAAGCTTAACCTCATTGACGTCACCCTGACTCCACAGTGCATGTAGACCTGGTGTATCTTCTTTAAACTTAACTTTCATAATGTCCTCATGACATCACAGTGGGTTTTGCCCAGGGTTACAGTATTTAAGCTTAAACTCAGTGACATCAGGATGATGTCCTCCTGGTGTCACAGTGGCTTTTTCCCTTGGTTATTGTCTTTTAGCTTAGCCTCAGTGACTTCCCTTTCACATCACAATGGGTTTTTCTCTTGGGTACCGTCTATTAGCTTAAACTCAGTGACTTCTTCCAGATGTCACATTGGGAGTTGTCCTGGGTTACTGTCTTTATAGTTAACATCTGTGACAACCTCCTAATGTCATAGCGGTTGTTGCCCTGGGTTGCCTTCGATAAACTTAACCTCAGTGACATTCTCCTGATGTCACAGGGGTGTTGCCCTGGGTTACCGTCTAAAGCTTAACCTCAGTGAAGTCCTCCTGATGTCACAGTGGGTTTTCCCCTGGGTTACTGTCTTTACACTTAACATCCACGACTTCCTCCTGAATGTACAGTGGGTTTTGTCCTGGGTTACCTTCTTTAAACTTCACCTCAGTGACCTCTTTGTGAAGTCAAAGTGGGTTTTCCCCTGGTTTACCATCTTTTAGCTTAAACTCAGTGAGGTCTTCCTAGCATCACAGTGGGTGTTGCCATGGGTTACCATCTTTAAGCTTAACCTCTGTAACATACTCCTGATGTTACCGTGGGTGCTGCCTTGAGTTACCATCATTAAGCTTAACCTCAGTGATGTGCTTTTGCCATCACAGTGTATTTTTCCCTTGGTTACCATCTTTTAGCTTAACCTCAGGGATGACTTCCTGGCATCACATTGGGTGTTGTCCTGGGTTTACTGTCTTTAAGCGTAACCTCTGTGATGTCCTCCTGACATCATAGTGGGTGTTGCCCTGGGTTACATTTATTAAACTTAACCTCAGTGATGTCTTCGTGACCCCACAGTTGGTGTAGCCCTTGGTTAACTTCGTTAAGCTTAACCTCAGTGATGTTGTTCTGGTGTCACAGTGGGTGTTGCCCTGGATTACTGTCTTTACACTTAACATTAGTGACGTCCTGCTGAACTCACAGTAGGTTTTCCCCTGGGTTACTGTCTTTAAGTTTAATCTCTGTGACATCCTCCTGAACTCACTGTGGGTTTTGCCCTGCATTACCATCATTAAGCTTAACCTTAGTGACATCTTTTTGATGTCACAGTGCATTTTTCCCTTGGTTACCGTCTTTTCACTTAGCCTCAGTGACATCCTTTTGACATCAAAGTGGGTTTTGTCCTAGTTTGCCGTCTTTAAGCTTATCTTATTTTAGCTTATGTGATGCCCTCATGACGTGACAGATGGTTTTGCCTTGGGTTACTATCTTTAAGCTTAACCTCAGTGATGTCCTTCTGAACTCACAGTACCTTTTGCCCTGGATTACAATCTTTTGATGTCACAGTGGGTTTTTCCCTTACTTACCATCTTTCAGCTTAGCCTGTGTGACATTCCTTTGATGACACAGGTGGTTTTTCCCTTGTTAACTGTCTTTTAGCTTACCTCATGGACGTCCTCCTGATGTCATAGTGTGTTTACCTCCTGTGTTACAGTCTTTAAGCTTAAACTTCATGATGTCCTCCTTAATTCACAGTGGGTTTGCCCTGGGGTACTGTCTTTAAGGTTAACCCCAGTGACTTCTTTGTGATGTCACAGTGGGTTTTTACCTTGGTTACACTGTTTTTAGAGTAGCCTCAGTGACATTGTTTTGATGTCACAGTGGGGTTGCCCTGGGTTATCATCTTTAAGCACAACCTCAGTCATGTCCTTTGACTTCATAGTGTGTTTTTCACTTGGTTACCATCTTTTTTTTTTTTTTTTTTTTTTTATACAGAGCCTCAAGGTGTCACTCTGGATAGTGTGCGATTGCAACACAGCTCACAGCAACCACCAGTTCCTGGGTTCAAGCGAGTCTCCTGCCTCTGCCTCCCAAGTAGCTGGGACTAGAGGTGACCACCACAACGCCCAGCCATTTTTTGGTTGCAGCTGTCATTGTTGCTTGGCGGATCCGGGCTGGATTTGAACCTGCCATTTCAGGTGTACGTGGCTGGCGCCTTATCCTGTTGAGCCACAGGTGCCAAGCCTGCTTACCATCTTTTAATTAACCTCAGTGACATCTTCCTGAAGTCACATTGGGTGTTGCCCTGGGTTACTGACATTAAGCTTAACCTCCGTCCTCCTGATGTCAGGGTGTGTGTTGCTCTGGGTTACCTTTGTTAAACTTAACCTTCATGACATCCTCATTAACTTACAGTGGGTTTTTCCCTGGTTTACCATCTTTAAGCTTAACATCAATGACATACTTTTGACATCACAGTGGGATTTTCCCTTGGTTATCGTCTTTTAGTGTAGTCTCAGTGATATTATTTTGATGTCACAGTGGGGTTTTCCCTTGGTTACCATCTTTAATCTTAATCTCAGCAATGTCCTCCTGAAATCACAGTGAATTTTGACCTGGGTTATCATCTTTAAGCTCAACCTCAGTCACGTCCTTTGACACCACAGGGAGTTTTCCCTTGGTTATTGTTTTTTTATTAACCTCAGTGACATCTTCCTGAAGTCACATTGGGCTTTGCTCTGGGTTACCATCATTAATCTTAACCTCTGTGATGTCCTTCTGATGTCACATTGGGTTTTGGTCTGAGTTACCATCATTAAGCTTAACCTCAGTGACGTTATCTTACACTTGATCTTAGCCAAAAGTTCGAGAAGTAGTCAGTGACGTCATCCGGACGTCACATTGGGTTTTGCCTTGGGTTACCGTCATTAAGCTTAACTTCTGTGATATCCTCCTGAAGTCAAGGTAGATTATGCTCTGGGTTACCGACTTTTAATGTTAGTTCACCAACATCTTTCTGAAGGCAAATTGTGTGTTTCCTGGGTCACCATCTTTAATATTAACGTCAGTGACATCTTTATGATGTCACAGTGGGTTTTTCCTTTGGTCACAACCCTTTAATTAACCTGAGTGATGTGACTCTGACTCCACTGTAGTTGTTGCCCTGGGTTACTGTCTTTACTTTTAAGTTTAACCTGCCTGACATCATCCTTAATCACAGTAGGTTTTGTGCTGAGTTACCTTCTTTAAGCTTAACTGCAGTGACATCTTTGTGTATAGACAATGTTTTTTTCTCCCTTGGTTGCCATCTTTTAGCTTCGCTTCATTGATGTCCTTTGACATCACAGTGGGTTTGTCTCTTGGTTACCATCTTTAATCTTAATCTCAGTGATGTCCTCCTGATATCATAGTGGGTTTTTCCCTGGGTTACCATGTTTAAACTTAACCTCAGTGACATCCTCCTGACCTCACAGTACATTTTGCCCTGGATTGCCATCTTTATGCTTAACCTCAGTAACATCCTGTTGACGTTACAGAGGGTTCTTCCCTTCTTTACTGTCTTTTAGCTAAACCTCAGTGACCTTCTTTTGATGTCACAGTGGATTTTTCCTGTGGTTACTGTCTTTTATCTTAACCTCAGAGAAGTCTTCCTGACATCACATTGGGTGTTGCTCTGGGTTTCCATCTTTAAGCTTAAACTCCATGACATTCTCCTTACATCACAGTGGGTACTGCCCTTGGCTAACTTCGTTAAGCTTAACCTCAGTAACGTCTTCCTGATGCCACAGTTGGTATAGTCCTGGGTTGCCTTCATTAATCTTAACCTCAGTTAATCCCTCCTAATGTCACAGTGGGTTTTTCCCTGGGTTACAGTCCTTAATCTTAACCTCTGTGACATCTTCCTGATGTCACACTGGTTTTGCCCTAAATTACCGTCTTTGAGTTTAACCTCTGTGGCATCCTCCTGAACTCACAGTGGTTTTTGTCCTGGGTTAACATATTTTAGCTGAGCCTCAGTGATGTTCTTTTGACATAAAAGTGGGTTTTGACCTGGTTTACTGTCTTAAACTTACCCTCCGTGATTTCCTTATGATGTCACATTGGTTCTTGCCCTGGATTACCATTCTTTTGTTTTTTTTGTAGAGAGAGAGTCTTCCTTTATCACCCTCAGTAGAGTGCTGTGGCATCACACAGCTCACAGTAACCTCTGACTCCTGGGCTTAGGAGATTCTCTTGCCTCAGCCTCCCGAGTAGTGGGATTACAGGCACTCGCCCCAATGCCCGGCTATCTTTCTGTCTCTTGCAGTTCAACCGAGGTTGGTTTTGAACCTGCCACATTTGATATATGGGGTCGATACCCTACTCAATGAGCCACAGGCGCAGCTCTGGGTTACCATTATTCAGCTGAAACTTGGTGAGGTCCTCCTGATGCCACAGTGGATTTCACCCTGGGTTACTATCTTTAAAGTTAAACTCAGTGACAACATCCTGAGGTTATGGTGGAATTTGCCTTGGGTTACCGTCTTTAAGATTAACCTTAGTGACAAAAAATGTCACAGTGGGTTTCTCCCCTGGTTACCATATTTTAGCTTAGCCTCAGTGAAGTCTTTTTGACATTCAAAGTGGGTTTTGCCCTGGTTTATCATCTTAAGCTTAACCTTTGTGATGTCCTCATGACATCACAGTTGGTATTGTTCTGGGGTACCTTCTTTAAGCTTAACCTCAGTGATTTTATTTGACATCACAGTGGGTTTTTCACTTGGTTACTGTCTTTTAGCTTAGCCTCAGTGACGTCTTCCAGATGTCACTTTGGGTGTTGTTGTAGGTTATGTCTTTAAGCTGAACCTCTGTGACGTCCTACTGACATCATAGTGGGTGTTACCCTGGGTTACCTTCACTAAGCTTAACCTCAATGATGTCCTCTTTCAGTACAGTGGGATTTTCCCTTGGTTATTGTCTTTAACCTGAATCTCAGTGACTTCCTCCTGATGTCATAGTGGGTTTTGCCCTGGGTTATCATCTTTAAGCTTAACCACCGTGACATACTCTTGACCTCACAGTGGGTTTAGCCCTGGGTTACTCTCTTTAAACTTAACTTCAGTGACATCTTTTTGACGTCACAGTGGTTTTTTACCTTGGTTACTGTCTTTGGGTTTAGCCTCAGTGACGTCCTTTTGACATCAAAGTCGGTTTTGCCCTGGATTATGTATTTAAGCTTAACCACATTGACGTCACCCTGACTCAACAGTGGGTGTTGCCATGGGTTACCATCTTTAAGCTTAACCTCCGTGACGTCCTCATGACGCCACAGTGGGTGTTGCCCTGGGTTACCATCTTTAAGCTTATATTCTGTGACGTCCTCCTTAAGTCACAGTGGGTTTTACCCTGGGTTACCATCTTTAAGCTTAACCTCCATGACATCTGAACCTCCATGACTTCTGAACTCACAGTGTGTTATGCCCTGGATTATCATATTTAAACTGAACTCCAGTGAAGTCTTTTTGACATCACTGTGTGTTTTTCCTAGGATACAATCTTTTAACTTAGCCTCAGTGACTTCCTTTTGACATCAAAGTCGGTTTTTCCCTGGATTACAGTATTTGAGCTTAACATTCATGATGTCTTCATGATGTCAAAGAGAGTATTTCCCTGGCTTACTATCTTGAAGCTTAACCTCAGTGATATCCTCCTGATGTCACAGTGGGTGTTGCCCTCGATTACCATCTTTAATGTGCTGCCCTGTGTTAACATCTATAGCTTAAACCAGTGATGTCCTCCTGATGGCACAATAGGTGGTTCCCCAAAGGAAATGTCATCTTTAAGCTTAAGTTCAGTGACGTACTCCTGATGCCACATTGGGTGCTTATCTTGGTTACCATCTTTAAGCTTAAACTCAGTGACATTATTATGACACCACAGTGGGTGTTGCCCTTGGTTACCGTCTTTAATCTTAAACTCAGTGATGTCATCATGAAGCCACAGTAGATATGGCTTAACCTAAGTGACATCAAGCTTAAAATTAGTGATGTTATCGTAATGCCACAGTGGGTGGAGCCCTGGGTTCTGATTGTTAAAGTTAACCTCAGTGACATCCTCCTGATGCCACAGTAGTTATTGTCCTGAGTTACCATCTTAAAGCTTAACCTGAGTGATGTCCTCCTGATGCTACAGTGGGTTCTGCCCTGCATTAACATCTTTAGCTTAAACTCAGTGAGGTCCTCCTCATGCCACAATGGGTGCTGCCCCAAGGTACCATCTTTAAGCTTAAGTCCAGTGACATACTTCTGACGCCACAGTGGGTGCTTCCCTTTCTTACCATCTTTAAACATAACCTCTGTGACATTACCATGACATCACAGTAGGTGTTGCCCTGGGTTACTGTCTTTTAGCTTTAATTCTGTGCTGTCATCATGATGCCACAGTAGGTATTGCTCTGGGGTACCATCCGTAAGCTTAACCTACGTGATGTCAAGCTTAAAATCAGTGACATCACTGTGATGCCATAGTGGGTGGGGCCCTGGGTTCTGATTGTTAAGCTTAATCTCAGTGACATCCTCCTGATGCCACAGTGGATGTTGCCCTGGGTTACAGTCTTTACGCTTACCCTCAGTGACCTCCTCCCGAGACCACAGTGGGTGCTGTTCTGGGTTACCGCCTTTTCACTTAACCTCAGTGATGTCCTCCTAACCTCAGTAGGTGCTTCCTTAGGTTATCATCTTAAAACTTAAACTCAGTGGCGTGCTTCTGTGCCACAGTCAGTGCTACCCTGGGTTACCGTCTTTAACCTTAACCTCAGTTACATCCTCCTGATGCCACAGGGGATATGACATGGGTTTACGTCTCTATGCTTAACCTAATTACCATCCTGCTAATGCCACAGATGGCGCGGCCTTGGGTTACTGTCTGTAAGATTAACCTCAGTGTTGTCTTCCTGACACCACAGTGGGTGCTGCCCTGTGTTACCGTCATTAATCTTAACTTCAGTGACATCCTCCTGATGGAATATTTGGTGCTGTGTTGGTTACTGTCTTTAATTATAACCTCAGTGACGGCCTCTTGATGCCACAGTGGATGTTACCATGGGTTACCATCCTTAAGCTTAACCTCAGTGATGTCCTCCTGATGCCACAGTTGGTGCTGCCTTGGGTTTACATTTTTTTTTTTTTTTTGAGACAGAGTCTCAAGCAGTCACCCTGGATAGAGTACTGGGTTAACATTTTTAAGCTTAACCTGAGTGATGTCCTCCTGATGCCACAGGGGGTGAAGTCCTGGGTTACCTTATTTAAGCTTAACTTCAGTGAAGTCCTCCTGATGCCACATTGGGTCAGGACTTGGGTTACCATCATTAACCTTAACCTTAGTGATGTCCTCATTACACCCCAGTGGGTTCTACCCTGGGTTAACATCCTTAAGCTTAACCTCAAGGACTCCTCCTGATGCCACAGGTGGTGTGGCCCTGGGTTACCATCTTTGAGCCTAACATCAGTGATGTCCTCCTGATGCCGTAGTGGAAGCTGCCCTCAATTTCCATCTTTAAACTTCACCTCAGTGATGTTCTCCTGATGCCACAGTGGGTGACTCCCTGAGTTACAATCTTTAAGCTTAATTTCAGTGATGTAAAGCTTAACATCAGTTACGACTTCTTGATGTCACCGTGGGTGCTGCTTTTGGGTACCATCTTTAAGCCTTACCTCAGTGACGTTATCCTGACACCACAGTGGGTGTTGCCCTGTGTTACTGTCTTTAAGATTAAAATCACTGTTGTCATCCTGACATCACTGTAGGTGTTGCCCTAGATTACCATTGTTAAGCTAAACATAAATGACATCAAATTTAACCTCAGTGACGTCATCGTGATGCCACAGTTGGTAGGGCCCTGAGGTCTGATTATTAAGCTTAATCTCAGTGACGTCTTCCTGACACCACAGTAGGTGCTGTACTGATTTAAAGTCTTTATGTTTAACCTCAGTGACATTCTCCCATTGCCATAGTGGGT
Organism: Arctocebus calabarensis; assembly: GCA_963573935.1. NCBI lineage: Eukaryota > Metazoa > Chordata > Mammalia > Primates > Lorisidae > Arctocebus > Arctocebus calabarensis. Next base: position 16,757 of record CAUYON010048216.1, read on the forward strand.
GCTGCCCTCGGTTACCATCTTAAAGCTTTATCTGAGTGACTTCCTCTTGATGGCACAGGGGGTGAAGTCTTGGGTTACCCTATTTAAGATTAACTTCAGTGATATTCTCCTGACGCCACATTGGTTGTGGACCTGGGTTACCATCATTAAACTTAACCTCAGTGACGTCCTCCTGACGCCACAGTGGGTACTGCCCTGGATTAACATTCTTAAGCTTACCTCAGTGACATCATCCTAACATGACAGGTGGTTCAGTCTTGGGTTACCATCTTTGAGCTTAACCTCAGTGATGTCCTCCTGATGCCACAGTGGGTGCTGCCCTGAGTTACCATCTTTAAGCTTCACTTCAGTGACGTATTCCTGACGCCACCATGGGTGACTCTGAATTACCATCTTTAAGCTTAACTTCAGTGACATATTCCTAATGCCACAGGGTGCTGTCCTTGGGTACCATTTTTAAAGCCTTACCTCAGTGCCATATTGTGACACAACAGTGGGTGCTGCCCTGTGTTATTATCTTTAAGCTTAAAATCAGTGATGCCATCATGATGTCACAGTAGGTATTGCCCTGGATTACCATTGTTAAACTAAATATAAGTGACATCAAACTTAACGTCAGTGACATCGTCATAATGCCACAGTGTGGTGGACCTGGCTTCTGATTGTTAAGCTTAACCTCAGTGAAGTCTTCCTGATGCCATAGGGGGTGAGGCACTGGTTTACCGTCTTTACGTTTAAACTCAGTGGCATTCTCCTATTGCCATAGTGGGTGATGCCCTGGGTTACCATTTTTGAGCTTAACCTTAGTGACATCATCCTGACACCACAAGTGGGTTCTGCCCTGGTTTACCATCTTTAAGCTTAACCTTAGTGACGACCTGTTGATGCCAATGTATGTGCTACCCCGGGTTACCATATTAAAGCTTAACCTCAGTGACGTCCTCCTGACACCTCAGTGGGTGCTTCCCTTATTCACCATCTTTAACCTTAACCTCAGTGACGTCCTCCTGATGCCACAGGCTATGCAGCACTAGGTTACCACCTTTAAGCTTAATCTTAGTGACTTCTTCCTAACATCACAAAGGGTGTTGCCCTGGGTTACCATCTTTAAGCTTATACCTTTGTGACTTCCTCCTGACAAAACAATGGGTGTTTTCTTGGGTTACATTTTTCCTCCTGACAACAAAATGGGTGTGGCCCTGGGTTACCATCTTTAAGCTTAAACTCAGTGATGCCATCGTGACACCACAGTGGGTGTTGCCCTGGTTTACTATCTTTACGTTTAAACTCAGTGACCTTCTCCTGATGCCATAGTGGGTGCTGCCCTAGGTTACCATCTTTAAGCTTAACAGGAGTGATGACATCCTGATGCCATAATCGGTGTTGCCCTGGGTTACTGTCATTTAGCTTAACCATAGAGCCATCCTGCTGACGCCAAAGTATGTGCTACACAAGGTTACCGTCTTAAGGCTTAACTTCAGTGATGTCCTCCTTTCCCCACAGTGGGTGCTACCATGAGTTACAATCTTTAACCTTTAACTCAGTGACGTCCTCCAGATGCCACACAGGGTGCAGGCCTGGGTTACCATCTTCAAGCTTAATCTTAGCAACTTCCTCATGACATCACAATTGGTGTTGCCCTGAGTTACCATCTTTCTCATGTCATCACAATGGGTGTTGCCCTTGGTTACCATCATTCTTCAGACATCACTATTTGGGCTTCCCTGGGTTGGCATCTCTAAGCTTAACCTCAGTGACATACTCCTCTTGCCACAGTGGTTTGTGCCCTGTGTTAAAATCATTAAGCTTAACATAAGTGATGTCCTCCTTATGGGACAGTGGATACTGCCTTGGGTTACCATCTTTAAAGTTAACCTCAGTGACGTCCTCATGACGCCACAGTGGGTGTTGCCTTGGGTTCCCATCCTTAAGCTTAAACGCAGTAAACGCAGTGATGTGAAGCTTAACCTCATTGATGTCCTCCTGATGCCACAGGGTTTTCTGCCCTGGGTTACTGTCTTTAAGCTTAACCTCAGTGCTGTCCACCTGATGCAATAATGGGTGGTGCCCTTGCTGACTGTTTTTAAGCTTAACCTCAGTGATGTCTTCCTGACTCCCCTGGTGGTACAGCCCTTGTAACGCAGGACAACAAATATTATGAAGTCAGTAAGATGTCACTAAGGTAAACATTAAGGACTGTAACCCAGAACAATACCCATTGTGGTGTTAGGAGGAAGTCACTAAGTTTAAGCTTAAAGAAAGTAACTCAAGGCAACACACATTCTTGTGTCAGGATGAAGATGGTAACCCAGGGAAACATCCCATGTGATGGCAAGCATAAGTCATTAAGGTTAAGCTTAAAGATGGTAACCCAGGGCAAAACCCATCGTGATGTTATGAAGAAGATGGTAACACAGGGAAACTCCCATTGTTCTGTCAGGAGGAAATCACTAAGGTTAAGCTTAAACATAGTAATGAAGGGCACCACGAATAGTGATGTCAGGTGGGCGATGGTAACCCAGGGCATCACCCATTGTGATCTCAGGAGAAAGACACTAAGGTTAAGCTTAAAGACGTTAAACCATGGCAACACACATTCTGATGTCATGTGGAAGAAGATAACCCAGAACAACATTCATTGTGATGTCAGGAGGAAGATGGGAACCCAGGGTAACAGCTATTGTGATGTCAGGAGGACGTCACTAAGGTAAAGCATAAAGACTAAACCATAGCAACACCAATTGTGATTTCAGGAGGTAGATAGTAACACAGGGGAACACCCACTGTGGTGTCAGAAGGAAATAACTAAGGTTAAGCTTAATGATGGTAACCTAGGGCATCACACATTGTAATGTCAGAAGGAGGATTGTAACCCAGGGCAAACCCTATTGTGGTGTCAGGAGGTAGGCACTAAAGTTAAGCATAAAGATGGTAAGCCAAGGCAACACCCATTGTGATGTCAGGAAGAAGTCCCTAAGGTTAACGTTAAAAACGTTAACCCAGGGCAACAACCATTGTGATGTCAGGAGGCAGAATGTAACATAGGACAACACATGTTGTTCTGTCAGGAGGAAGTCACTAATGTATAAGCTTGAAGATCGTAACCCAGGGCAACAACCATTGTGATGTTAGGAGGAAGTTACTAACTTTAAGCTTAAAGACAATAACCCAGGGCAACACCAATTGTGATGTCAGGAGGAAGTCACTGCGATTAAGCTTATCAATGGTAACCCAGGGTAACACCCATTGTGATGTCATTAGGAAGATGGTAACCCAGAGAAACACCAATTATGATGTCAGGAAGAAGTCACTAAGGTTAAGATTAAAGATGATATCACAGGGCAACAACCACGGTGGTGTCAGGATAACATCGCTGAGTTTACTCTTATTGCCAGAAACTCAGCTCAGCGCCCACTGTAGCACCCGTATGATGTCACTGAGGTTAAGTGTGAAGCTGGGAAACTAAGGCAGGACCTACTGTGGTGTCATGGGGACATAACTGAGGTAAAGGTTAACGATGGTAGGCCAGGGTAACTTCCACAGTGATGTCAGGAGGATGTCACTGAGGTTAAGCTTAACAATAGTAACCCAGGGCAGCATCCACTGTGACATGAGGAGGGCATCACTGAGGTTCAACTTAAAGGTGGAAAATCATGGTAAGACACAATGTGGTGTCATAAGGACGTCTCTGTGATCAAGGTTAAAGAAGGTAACCCAGGACACCCCCCACTATGGTGTGAGAAGGACATCACTGAGGTTAAGCTTCTCGATGGGCACACAAGTCCACACCCACTGAGGCATAGGGAGGATGTCACTAAGGTTAAGCTTAACGATGGTAACCAAGAGGAACACCCACTGTGGTGTCACAATGATGTCACTGATTTTGAGTGCAATGATGTTAACCCAAGACAATATCCACTGTGGCGTCAAGATGAATTCACTGAGATTAAGCCTAATGATGGTAACTCAGGTCTACATACTCTGTGGCATCACGATGATGTCACTGAGGTGAAGCTTAAGGACGTTAACCCTGGGCAACACCTACTCTGGAGTCATGATGAAGTCACTGAGGTTAAGCTTAAAGATGGTAACTCAGGGCAACACCCACCGTAGTGTCAGAAGGACGTCATGGAGGTTAAGCTTAAAGACTTTAAACAAGGATAGCATCCACTGTGGCATCAGGTTTGTGTCACTGATGTTAAGAGCAAAGATGGTATCCCAAGGCAACACCCACCCTGGCTTCAGAAGGATGTCACTGAGGTTAATCTTAAAGATGGTAACCGAAGACAGTACCAACTGTGGAGTCAGGAGGTTGAGTGTAAATATGGTAACCCAGGGCACCACCCACTCTGAAGTCAGCAGGACGTCACTGAGGTTAACCTTAACAATGGAAACCTAGGGCAGCACCTGCTATGACATCAGGAGGAAGTCACTAAGGTGAAGCTCACAGAAGACAGCCAGTTCAACACCCATTGTGATGTCAGGAGGAAGATGATAACCCAAGGCAACACGTAGTGTTGTGTCAGGAGGAAATCATTAAGTGTAAGCTTACAGATGGTAACCCAGGGCAATACTAATTGTGATGTCAAGAGGAAGTCAGTAAAGTTAAACTTAAAGATGTTAACCAAGAACAACACCAACTGTGATATCAGGAGGAAATCACTAAGGTTAAGCCCATAGATTCTAACCCAGAACAATTCCCATTGTGATGTCAGGAGGAAGCTGATAATCCAGAGCAACACCCATTCTGATGTCAGGTGGAATATTGTAATCCACAGAAACACACATTGTGAAGTAGAATGACGTATCTAAGGTTAAACTTGAAGAAGGTAACCATGGGAAACGCTCATTGTGATGTCAGGAGGAAGATGGCAACCCGGGGCAACCGCCCTTGTGATGTCAAGAGGTAGTCACTAAGGTGAAGCATAAAGATGGTAAACCAAGGCAAAACCCATTGGGATTTCAGGAGGAAATCACTAAAGATAACCTTAAAGAGAGTAACCCAGGGCAACACCCATTATGACGTCAGGAAGACATCACTAAATGAAGCTCCCAGGCGACATCCATCTGGTATCAGGAGGAAATCACTAAGGTTAAGCTTAAAGA
>CAUYON010048217.1:0-10157 GCA_963573935.1 Arctocebus calabarensis
GCCACAACACCCAGCTATTTTTTGTTTGCAGCCGTCATTGCTGTTTGGCGGGCCAGGGCTGGATTCAAACCCACCAGCTCAAGTGTATGTGGCTGGCGCCTTAGCCGCTTGGGCCACAGGCGGCGAGCCGGCAAGAGGAACCCTTGAACCCAAGAATTTGAGGTTGCTGTGAGTTCTGACACCATAGCACTCTACCCAGGTTGACATCATGAGAGTTTGTCTCAAAAAATAAATAAATAAATAAATAAACCAGGAAATTAACATCAATAGGATACTATTATCTGATATGTACACCTTCTTTAAATTTCATCAATTATCTCACTAATGCTCCCTATCTTTTTTTTTTTTTTTTTTTTTGAGACAGAGCCTCAAGCTATCACCCTGGATAGAGTGCTCTGGTATCACAGCTTACAGCAACCTCCAATTCCTGGGCTCAAGCAAGTCTCCTGCCTCCGCCTCCCAAGTAGCTGAGACTACAGGCGCCTGCCACAGCGCCCAGCCATTTTTTGGTTGCAGCCGTCATTGTTGTTTGGCGGGCCAAGGCTGGATTCGTACCCGCCAGCTCAGGTGTATGTGGCTGGTGCCTTAGTCCAGCTGAGCCCAGTTGAGCCACAGGCGCCGAGCCTAATGCTCCCTATCTTAATAGAACAAAAGTGATGTTTTATTTTTCTGGTCCATGATCCACTCCTTTTCCGCTTAAACTCACAATCAGGCCAGCGCCCTGGATCATGCCTGTAATCCTAGCATTCTGAGAGGCCAAGGCCAGATGATCCCTTGAGGTCCGGAGTTTGAAACCAGCCTGAGCCAGAGCAAGACCTGGTCTCTAAAAACTAGCCAAGCATTGTAGTGGGCGCCTGTAGTCCCAGCAACTTGGGAGGCTGAGGCAAGAGGCTGGCTTGAGCACAAAAGGTTGAGGTTACTATGAGCTATGACGCCAAGGCACCCTACCTAGGGCAACAGAATAAGACTGTATCTCAAAAGAAAAAAATAAAACAAACAAAAACAAAACCCAGCAAACCAAACTCACAATCAACAAAGACTACATGAGGCTCCTGGTCACCAAAATGAATGGGAATTTCCCCTCAGCAATCCTTCATCTAACCCTTCAATAGAGCCTCCAACTGAGTGTTCTATTATTCAATCCCATTCTGTGCTATCTTTCTGGAGAGTGTCATATCCCACAGGTTGAGGGCTCATGAGGGCTCAGTCCCACGAGACTGTCCCTACTTCTGATGCCAAATGCCCCTGGTACTTCCAACCAACAGCCTACAAATCAGGATTCTTACGACCCTCTCAGGTTTGATTAGTTTGTTATATGGCTCACAGAACCCTGGAGGGAAACACTAACATACACTTGCCAGTTTACTGCAGAGGATGTTATAAAGGATACAGATGAACAACCCGATGAAGAGATGGATATGGCAAGGCATAGAGCTTCCCTGCCCACTCTGGGCCTACCACTCGTCCAGCAACTCCTTCTGTTCAAAAACCCATCAAATTATTTTTATAGACCTGGATTTCCAGCACCATCTCCTTCCCAGAGGTTTGGTGGGTGAGGCTGAAAATTCCAACCCTCTATTCGCTAGATCATGTTAGTAACCTGGCCCTCCCTTGAGGCTATCTAAGAGTCCTACCCAAAGTAAATCATTAGCATATTAACGCAGTAGTTTTCAGGAAGCTCGTTATGAATAACAAAAGATCCTCCTATCACAGGACTTCCAGGGGCATTAGGACTTCTCTGGTAAAAACTGACTAAATACACTTCATATTCTACTATATAACTTCTCTTTAGTCTTCCTTAATCTAGAATAGTTCCTCAGTCTTTCTTTGTCTTGACTTTTTTTTTTTTTGAGACAGAGTCTCACTTCATCACCTTCGGTATCACAGCTCACAGCAACATCAAACTCTTGGGCTCAAGCAAATCTCTTGCCTCAGCCTCCCAAGTAGCTGGGACTACAGCCAACAGCCATAACACCCAGCTATTTTTTAGAGACGGGTCCTAGCTCTTGCTCAGGCTAGTCTTGAACTTCTGAGCCAGGCAATCCACCTGCCTGGGCCTCCCAGAGCGCTGGGATTACAGGTGTGAGCCACCTAGTCCAAACTGCCTTGAAATTTTTTAAGAATACAGGCCAATTATTTTGTAAAATATCCTTGACTTAGGTTTATCTGATATTTCTCATGATTAGATTACTTTATGCATTTTGGGGGGAAAGAGGAAAAAAAAACACAGACGTGATATTGCATCTTTCTTAGTGCACCATATCCGGAGGTACATATGTTAATTTCTTCCTTTACTGATAATGTTGATTTGACAACCGGATTAAGATGGTATCTTCCAAGTTTCTCAGCTATAAAATTATCTGTTTTCCTTGTTTAATGTGTTTGAGGATTTTTTTGTGCTATGTTCATTGTATTGATTAAATTTCATCTCCTGATTATTGATGGGATACAGAAATTCAGTTATAGTATACTAGCCTTGTATCCTACAACCTTCTAGATTCTAATTTTTCTGTAACTTTTGATGTTTCAATTTATCTTCTTTTTTTTTTTTGAGACCGAGCCTCAAGCTGTCACCCTGGATAGAGAGCCATGGCATCACAGCTCACAGCAACCTCCAATTCCTGGGCTCAAGCAAGTCTCTTGCCTCCACTTACCAAGTAGCTGGGACTACAGGTGCCCACCACAACGCCCGGCTATTTTTGGTTGCAGCTGTCATTGTTGTTTGGCGGGCTCAGGCTGGATTCGAACCCGCCAGCTCAGGTGTACGCGTGGCTGGCACCTTAGCCCGTTGAGCCACAGGCGCCGAGCCTCAATTTATCTTTTTGAGATACAGTCTCACTCTGTTGCCCAGACTAGAGTGCCATGGCATCAGCCTAGCCCACAGCAACTGAAAACTCTTGGGTTCAAACAATCCTCCTCCCTCAGCCTCCTGAACAGCTAGGGCTACAGATGCCCATCACAACACACAGCTAATTTTTTCTATTTTGAGTAGAGATGGGAATCTTGCTCTTTCTCAGACTGTCTCAAACTTCTGAGCTCAAGCCATCCTCCTACCTTGACCTCTCAGAGTGCTAGAATTATGGGCCTGAGCCACCACCCCCGGCCTTTAATTCCTTTTACATTATCTTCATTTGAATAAATTATCTGTAGGTTATTTTGAATTTTCTAGACACATTCTACATACGACAGCTTTCCTTCTTCTGTCCTAAGCCTTACATATTTTTTGTTTGTTTGTTTTTTGCAAAGCCTTACACATTTTATTTTATATTCTTGCCTTTTGTATTTCCTAGTGAAGTAAACTGAGTCACGGAGATAGAAAGATGGACCCCAATTTGATGCAATAACTGATAAAATTTATTACAACTGCAGGGGGCTGATACCACAAAGGCATGCAGCCCGAATACTAGGTGAGCAATCCTTTTATACCATTTTTCTTGCGTGATCAGCAAAGCAAGCTAGCATAATACAGAAGCTAATCATAGCAATTAAGGCAGGGTCGCAGGGTGGGGGGTACATATTGGTTCATAAATCACAAGATACATCATAAGTTCATTACTTCATGGTTCACACACAGTTCAGGGGTACAAGGGACGGGCATAGGAGTTGGGTAAGTTTCCAAGGAACTCGGGACGCGTACCCCTCCCTGCTTATCTCTTCTCCCAGAATTTAGCTCCTCCACCCTTGCGGGGGTTGGGGCTGAAACATAAAACACTTCCCCTTTGAAGGGTAAAGGGTTTGTTATATTTTTTTAATCTATGGGTTTGGGGGATTAGTGGCAGGGATGGGGCCTTGGTTGTTACACTAGGACAAGATTAATAATCCTTACCTTGTTCTCTACTGGGGGGAAAGAGTTTTCCTTTTTTTCCCCCACACTGGATCTCCCTCTATTGCCCCTGCTAGAGTGCTGTGGCATCATCATAGCTCATTGCAACCTCAAACTCCTAGGCTCACATGATCCTCCTGCCTCAGACTCCAAGTAGACTACAGGCACACACCACCATGCCTGGCTAAATTTTTTATTTTTGGTAGAGAAAAGATCTTGCCATGTTTCTCAGGCTGGTCTTGAACTCCTGGCATCAAGTGATCTTTCACCTTCAGCCTCCCAGAGTAAATCCTCCCACAGGATTTACTGGTGTGAGCCATTGCCTGGCCCTAACCTGGCTAATTTTTTAATTTGAGCAGCATTGTAAAACCCCATCTCTACAAGAAACACAAAAACAAAACAAAACAACAACAACAAAAAAAAACCTAGTTGGATATGGTGGCATACATCTATAACCTCAGCTACTTGGGAGGCTGAAATGGGAGGATCACTTGAGCCCAAGAATTCGAGACCTCCAGCCTGGGCTGGAGAGAAATGAGACCCTGACTCCAGAAAAGAAAAATAAAAGCAGGGTGGCACCTGTGACTCAAGGAGTAGGGTGCCAGCCCCATATACCGGAGGTGGCGGGTTCAAACCCAGCCCCAGCCAAAAACTGCAAAAAAAGAAAAAAGAAAGAAAGAAAGAAAAGAAAAAGAAAAAGCATCATGCCAATAGATACCAGATGTTTACAAACTGTACCCAATCAGATAAGGGTGTAACCCTTTGCTGTTAGTCCTCACAAGGGGACTTTTTTTTGAGACAAAGTCTCACTCTGTTGCCCATGTTAGAGCTCCATGGCATCAGCCTTGCACATGGCAACCTCAAACTCCTAGGCTCACGTGATCCTCCTGCCTCAGCCTCCTAAGTAGCTGGGACAATAGGTAAGTGTCACCACGCCCAGCTATCTTTTTTCTGTTTTTAGTAGGGATAGGGTTTCCCTCTTAACTCAAGCTAGTCTTGAACTGCTGAGCTCAAGTGATCCTCCCACCTCATTTTCCCAGAGAGCTTGTATTACAGTCATGAGCCACACCTAGCCATGAGAAGACTGACTTTAGAGCCATAAAAAGAGCAAGACTTTTCTATCCAGACACAGTCATTTCTATAGCGACTGTCCTGTAGTCATTTATGATAAGCGGCTGGCATCTGTCACCAAGGTCTCTGCTCAAATTAAGAAGAAACTCTAGGCTCAGCGCCTGTGGCTCAAAGGGCTAAGGTGCCAGCCACGTACACCTGAGCTGGCAGGTTCGAATACAGCCTGGCCCACCAAACAACAATGACGGCTGCAATCAAAAAATGGCCAGGCATTGTGGTGAGCGCCTGTAGTCCCAGCTACTTGGAAGGCGGAGGCAGGAGACTCGCTTAAGCCCAGGAATTGAAGGTTGCTGTGAGCTGTGATGCCACAGCACTCTATCCAGGGTGACAGCTTGAGGCTCTGTCTCAAAAAAAAAGAGGAAGCTCTTCTCAAATCTTGTAAGGCTCTGCTCTTGTAAGACACAACTCGCTGACTGCACTGCTGAGGACCCATGAGATCAGCCCAGGGTGTTCTTGTACACATGGCTCTCCACAGACTGGTTTGTTAATCCTTTTTCCTACGCTCTTTTCCTCTTCGTGTTAAATGTCACTTTTTGATGTGGAAATTTTAATCTATAACATTTATATATGAAGAATACTGCTATGTGTGGTTTGCAATATTGACTGACTTGGAGGGTGCCCTGAGCCTGTGTGTCCTGACTACCTGCCTATCATGTGAAAAGCCTGTGTTAAGAACCACCTCCTTGGGAATTCCATGTACCTCGTGGCTTTTATGACTGAATGGCATCAATGAAAGGCTGACACTGGAGAGAGAAACGTGCTTAGACCTGGTTGTCTCTGACCTTATACTGCTCACAGCATAGCCACACACCGGAGTCCCAAAAGCTGACTCTTAAGGGCAAGCGCTTAGGAGTTCTTATGCTTTTCTCTGATAACTCCCTTTGGTTTTTGTGGGTGAGGGAGAGCCCCACTAGGCTTGAGAAATGAGTGTCACACATCATCCAGCTAGAGGTCCTAAGAAATGCCATTAGCTCTTTGGACAACTGGACATGCCTTTGTGCCAGCGTGAGGTTTTCTCCTCAGTGAGGGGCCCCTGCCCACCAGGCCTGTGTTAGGAAATGATGGCCCAATGATAAAGGAAGAAGCCACTGTCCACAAGAAACTCACAGTTGTGGGAGCAGCGCCCAGTGGATACAGGAAACATTACAAAAGGTGAGGCAGAAGCCAGAGCAGTGGCTCACATCTGTAATCCTAGCACTCTAGGAGGTCAAAATGGGTGAAATGCTTAAGTTCATGAGTTCGAGACCAGCCTGAGCAGGAGTGAGACCCTGTCTCCACTAAAAATAGAAAAACTAGTTGGGCATTGTGACAGGTGTCTGTAGTCCCAGCTACTCAGGAGGCTGACACAAGAGGATTGCTTGAGCTCAAGAGCTTGAGGTTGCTATGAGCTATGATGATGCCATGGCACTCTACCCAGGGTGACAGAGTGAGACTCTGTGTCCATATATATATATATGACAAGGCAAGAAGCATCACATTCAGGTTAGCACTTCACAAAGGTCATTACGACATTAAAGCAAATCTATCCTTATTTCTTACTACCAGAACAATAGGTACTCAGTTGCACTTCATGTACAAAATCTCCTTTACAATGTATTAGACCTGAGGGGGCTTTCTCTGTTATGAAGCATCTTTGAGAATGAATCATTCAGGCTCCACCTGTTTATGTACAAGCCAGGAAACTCAGGCTGCAGAAAACCTGAAATAGAATGCAGTTTGTTTTCCTCAGTTCAGAAGACAGAATTAGGACTTGAAGCAGCAACAAAATCATCTTCTTAAGAATTTTCTCCCAGGCTGGGCTCAGTGGCTCAGGTCTGTAATCCTAGCATTCTGGGAGGCCAAGGCAGGAGGAGAGCTCAGGAGACCAGCCTGAGCAAGAGCAAGACCCCCATCTCTACTAAAAATAACAAAAATTAGCTGGGCATCACAGGCATCTGTAATCCCAGCCACTCAGGAGGGTGAGGCAGGAAAATGACTTGAACCCAGGAGTTTATTGTTGCTGTGAGCTAGACTGATGCCATGGCACTCTAGCCTGGGCAATAGAGTGACAATCTGTCCAAAAAAAAAAGCTCGGTGCCTGTGGCTCAACGGGCTAAGGCGCCAGCCATGTACACCTGAGCTGGCAGGTTTGAATCCCGGGCCTGCCAAACAACAATGATGGCTGCAACCAAAAAATGGCCGGGTGTTGTGGCGGGCGCCTGTAGTCCCAGCTACTCGGGAGGCTGAGGCAAGAGAATCGCCTAGGCCCAGGAGTTGGAGGTTGCTGTGAGCTGTGTGACGCCACGGCACTCTACCGAGGGCGATAAAGTAAGACTCTGTCTCTACCTAAAAAAAAAAAGGAAAAAAAAAAAGCAAGAGTAAATAAAACAATGCCAGGCATGCATTCAGCAATGAAATCCTGTGAAAAGTTGCTAAAGTATTTTCACGATGGCCTTTCGTGGAATGCAGAGCAGCAGCAGTAATTTCTAGTAGGACTGTCTTTTCCTGCACCGTAACCTATATTGGACAAAGAAACTATATACCTGATTGATTCAGGAAATCGAAGTAATAAAACTGCCAGTGACAACGCAGCCAAGTGATTAGAAGAAGGCTGGTTGAAAATTTAAACACCCTTTTTACTCATTAATCTCCAACTGCTAAAGACAAACAAAAAGCAAAATTAACATGATTGTAAACTAAGCACTTGTGTCCTGTGGCTACCACTTCGGCCTGCTGCGAGAGAATGAGTTGATCAAAGCGAGTGAGTCATAAGAACTGTGGAACCAGCGCTGCTTGGGGAGCGCACAGCCAGGATCCATTACCCAGCCTGTTTCAGGAACAGGTGAATACCGTAATTAATCTTGGCTTCAATTTGGAGGGAAACAGGAAATCTACCTGCCTATCCACTGAATTTATATGTTATTCCCTTGAGTTCTGAGAAAAAGTTTCAAAATTGGCATAAAAGACCTTTTCTTCCCTTCTGAACATGTAGGGAACAGTTGAGTGGGAGAGGGAGGCACTGAGCTCCCTAACTTCAGGCAGTTAAGGTGCCTCCCAGGAAGTCTGTTGATTGCTACCTTGCTCGGTTCCACGCATCTAAGCTCACTGAGTAAAGGCTCTTCCAATGAATCTAGCAGGTTTTTTAATGCAAGAAAGCGGGGAGCCTCACCCTATGAGCATAAACGATGAAAAATTCAGACACTTAGAAATGGAATTGTTCTCAAGGGCAAACTCATCTAATCAATAGGCTCTTGAATTACTTAAGGCATGTCCAGGACTTTACATATTGTTCTAGGTACAGGAAAATATGAATAGGCATCTGGCTTGCTACTCCATTGCCTCAAATTCATAATTTTTTAAAAAGCTACTAATTGTACAAACATCTGTATCAGTGATGAAAATGTTATATTAGAAATACAGGAATGTATGCTAAAATCCGATGCTGAATGAACTGGGTAGCAAATAAAAACACAGAAGGCAATCTTTCCTCTGAGAGGAGACAACAAATTATGGGTGTATGCAGAAGAGGCTATAAGGTGAGAGTATCCAACCTGCAGCCCACAGGCCACATGATGATTTTGTGAGCACTTTGTTTTTTTTTGGCTTATCTGTGGTGTTGCATATCAACAACAGCATTTTATTTTTTTGAGACAGAGCCTCACTTTGTCACCATTGGTAGAGTGCTATGGCATCACAGCTCACAGCAACCTCAAACTTGTGCTCAAACGATTTTCTTGTCTCAGCCTTCCAAGTAGCTGGGACTACAGGCTCCAACCACAACACCTGTCTGTTTTTTATTTTATTTTTTTTTTTTTTGTAGAGACAGAGTCTCACTTTATCACCCTGGGTAGAGTGCCGTGGCGTCACAGCTCACAGCAACCTCCAGCTCTTGGGCTTAAGCGATTCTCTTGCCTCAGCCTCCCGAGTAGCTGGGACTACAGGCGCCCGCCACAGCGCCCGGCTATTTTTTTTTTTTTTTTTTTGTTTGTTTGTTTTGCAGTTCGGCCGAGGCCGGGCTTGAACCCGCCACCTTCGGTATATGGGGCCGGCGCCCTACTCGCTGAGCCACAGGAGCCGCCCCCTGTCTGTTTTTTAGAGACAAGGTCTCCCTCTGGCTAAGGCTTGTCTCTGAACTCAGGCAATCCCCCCACCTCTACCTCCCAAGCTGGCATTACAGCCACCGCACCTGGCCCTCAAGAAAAGCATTTAATATGTGGTCCAAGGCGACTCTTACTCTCCCAATGGGCAACAGAGAAAGTAAAAGGCTGGACACCTCTGCAAGGTGCCCTCTGACATTCATAACATGTGGGGAGGGTTAAACGAAAGGTATGTTAAGAGGCCTTTTAGGAATTGCAACGTTTGGGTGCCCCTCCCTTTTCTGACACTCTCAGTGGGGGGCCAAGGTCTCAATGAGTCACACATGAGCTATATGAGCATTAAACCTTAAAAGGTAGGGTCTTTTCCCAGAGATCCTACCCACTTTGGACATATGACTTCAGCTACAACTCTGCCTAACCCTTTCCTCCTCCTCCATGATTTATGACATGTCGCTACATTTCTGAAATGCCATTACTGCCAGCTTTTTTCTTCTTTGTTTCATCTGGATCTGATGTTCTACTATTAAAAATTTGGTTGAGGCCGGGTGCAGTGGCTCACACCTATAATCCTAGCACTCTGGGAGGCCAAGGTGAGTCAATTGCCTGAGCTCACAGATTGGAGACCAGCCTGAGCAAGTGTGAGACCCCATCTCTAAAAAAAGCCAGGCATTGTGGCGGGCACCTGCAGCTACTCAGGGGGCTGAGACAAAAGGATTGCTTGAGCCCAAGACTTTGAGGTTGCTGTGAGTTGTGACACCAGGGCACTCTCTCGAGGGCAAAAAAGTGAGATTCTATCTCAAAAAAAAAAAATAATTGGTTGGAGATCCATATCAACTCTGACACATTTAACTCAGTTCCTATTTGATCAGAATCAAGAAGACCAGATATGAATCCACTGAGAGCAAATTCAACCACGTAAGTTGACCACCCAAGGGACTATAACAAACTAGTCAACATATGGAGGTGGTTAACATAAGGAACTAGGTGGCTCTGCGCCTGTGGCTCAATGGGCTAAGGCGCCAGCCACGTACACCTGAGGTGGCGGGTTCAAATCCAGCCTGGGCCCGCCAAACAATGACGGCTGCAGCCAAAAAATGGCCGGGCATTGTGGCCCACGCCTATAGTCC
>CAUYON010048219.1:0-25111 GCA_963573935.1 Arctocebus calabarensis
TTCAAGCCCGGTCTCAGCTGAACTGCAAAACAAAAAAATAGCCGGGCGCTGTGGCGGGCTCCTGTAGTCCCAGCTACTAGGGAGGTTGAGGTAAGAGAATTGCTTAAGCGCAAGAGCTGGAGGTTGCTGTGAGCTGTGTGACGCCACGGCACTCTACCCAGGGTGACAAAGTGAGACTCTGTCTCTACAAAAAAAAAAAAAAAGTTATAAAGATCATACAGAGGACCCGAGATATTTTTTTTCCTATTCGTAGTAATTGCCAATTCAGATAAACTCATTAAATTGCCTAAGGCCACAGACATAGTAAGTGCCATACTGAAGAGTCCAGAACTTGTCTATCACTTCCAGGGTATGAGTGCTGGTGTAAGGAAGGATTTTGGTTTCCATTTGAAAGGAAGGAAAAAGCTAAATATAAAATTCTAAAAATATATATCTTTAGTCTGATTTGTCTTAGTGATTTGAGCACAGGGACAGGAAGGAGGAAGCGGAAGACGAGAGTGGGAGTAGCAGGGCACATACTGACTTTTGTCACCACCATATAATTTCTAAAATAATTCTCCCTGGGAGCCCGAGAAATTCCTGGAATGCATATGCATTATCGCACAATAATTTTAGATCTTCTTTCTTCTTACCAGAAAATGAAATAGGACAAAGTTTGTTATTTTTAGATAATATTGACCTTTCTGTGCAAAATGAATTGGCACTCAATGGTCTCTTATGTAAAGCAACAGCTAATAAGAGAGAAAATGAAGTGATTAAGGAACACTTCAGAATTAGGACTTGAACCAAAATCATCCACCAGTTAAGACTAAAACTATGATTAACAAATAGCATATAACAGAGGTTAGAGATAATGCGGGAGGAAAATGTCTGAGTTAATTAACAGTACCAAGATAAAGAATTTTCAATAAGATATTAATTTCTTATTAGCTGTGTATATTTCCTTAATTTATTAAATAACTGCTTTCTTGACCAGAATATAAATTTGGCATTATTTCATGAATTGATTTTTGCAGGTTAATTATGACTTTTGATTCAAGATCATACAGCCCAGGGAAATTTGGCCATTAACAGTGCTATTGAGATTTCAGCTTTCCTGTCATTCTTAAATAAACCTGAGAAGTTTTACCCTTAAATTTATAATATGTCTAGCATTTATGTTCTTATGCATTCTCATGCCACTTTCAATCTCCCTAAGTGAATAAAGGAGTGAATAGTTCATTGATTTCTAGACTATTTTATAAACTAGAAATTCTCATCTTAAAAAGTAGTGTGTGGCCAGTTCGGTGGCTCGCACCTGCAATCATAGCACTCTGGAAGAGTTCAAGATTAGCCTGAGAAAATGAGACCCTGTGTCTACAAAAAAAAAAAAAAAAAGAAGAAGAAATATATATATAGCTGGGTGTTATGGTGGGCGCATATAGACCCAGCTACTTGGGGGGCCAAGGCAAGAGAATCACATTCTACCAGGGGCCAGAAAGTGAGACTGTCTCAAAATAATAATAATAATATAAATTAAAAATGAAGAAGTAGCATGAGCCACAAAAGCTGATTTTCTCTCAATTTTCATAAGACCCCGAAAAACAAAAATTTCTAAATGATGATATACATGCTCTTCCTTGGATAAGGTAAACTTCTCCATCACGGAACAGAATTGTAGATGTTCTCATTTAAACTGCATCAGGATCATTCACCTGGTTTCAGATTAAACTTTTTTGTCTTCATGATTTACAGTGAAAAAAATTTAGAAAGAGAAATATATGTCTGCCATTTTATTGATGTAATTTCAATCCCATTTGGAACACTGACAATATATTAGTTAAGCTACACAAACAAAAACTAGAACTGAGAAAATGAAGGACCCCTTTTATAATGTAGTTCTGATACGCTGTAAGTAAAATACCATTAGATAGTAACACTGTCAACCAGAATAACACATCAACCAGGTTAGTTTTTACATTAACAGACTGTCAATGTTATTATCTTAAATTTTCCTAAGTCAGGATATCACCACCGAATCAAATAGAAAAGTACATATAAGCCATATAAGTTTCTGTTGAATACCAGTGGGGGAAGCAAACATTTTAAAATCAAAATTATTTGAATAAAGAAGGTAAAAATGTGCTTAAGACTATTTGCTGAGGTGCTTCTATCTTTTATTCCTTTGTTCTTTAACAATAAGTAAAGGCTTAGTGTTGGTATTGAATATACAAATGGAATACTTTTTAGAAAAATAGTTTACTTTCATACTAAAACATTTATTAGCGACTGTGCCTCACTAAAGAGTAGCTATAGGCAAAGTCTGAATTTTAAAATTCACCTGCATTAAAATTTTTGTGGCCCATGGACAGAAAGGAAGACATATACTTCCTCCATTCCCCTAATTGGAATGTTCTGAGTGGTCCTAATTTATGGTTTTGGAAACTAATCACCTCTGGCCTAGAATAAGGAATGGAAAACACTAACTGTAATTTAAATTTAAAGAAAAAAAATCAGCCAATTTAAAATAAGGCTGAGATAAATTTTCCCTTTTAAAAGCTTCTGAACTATGCTTTGTAACCAATTTGTTGCAAATATTCATTTAAAAGTTAGTTTTAAGCATTAACTCTAACTGCAGAAATATGTAGAATAACAACCAAGCTTCAGAAATTTCTTGCTGCTTTTACTAATTTTTTTTTGATTTTGAAAGATAATCATTATATAGATAATAGATAAAATACAGTAGGTTATGTATTGTTACAAGTTAATTTCTCTAAATATTTTCTGGGAGAGTTCTAAACATTAAATTCAAATATCTGAACCAAATTCAAGACTGTACTACTGACCTAAGAAAGTGGACCCCTCAAATCAGAGTCTGTTAGAAGGTCAAGGGGGTGCTTGGCTTTATGTGGGAAGAATTCAAGAGCAAGCTGAAAGAGCAAAGAAAAAGCAAGTTCTTCAAGTGAGAAAAGTATAATTAAAAAAGAAAAAAGGGGTGAGGAATACATAGGGCAGTGGTTATTTCTGAGGGCAACAGAAAGCAGGGCACGGGAATTCCCAGGGTCTTGTTTATGTTAGGCAAAGAGAAGTTTATTCTTAAGATTTCTGGGAAAGATTTGGGGAGTTCTTGCAATTGCAAGCTCTACCTCTTTTAAACCATATTAGGTCACTTTCAGGAGTTGCCACAGCATTTGTAAACTGTCGTGGTCCTGGTGGGGGTTCTTGGGTTCTTTTCGTATGCCCATGCAGTACAATCAGGGAGGGATTCTTTTCGTATGCCCACGCAGTATGAGCAGGGAGGGTAAACTGAGGCTCTTTTTCATGACCATTTGGATTCTAGGTGCTTCGGGACAGTTTCCCCATTGTCTCTTATTTGATCGGAGACCTTTGAGGCGTATAACTCTACGGAGCCGTGTCTGCTACCTTCCTATTCTTCTATGAAGACCAAATAAATAAATAAATAAAATAAAACACTGGAAAAACAGAAGAAGAGAAAAAGTTCTTCAATTACACCATTACCTCAAGTTTTCTTTATACTTAAATTTCTAATTACAGACCCTAACATGTGTGTCCTGAAGGAGCTGCAGCTTAGATAAGGCTCTACTTGCCACAGGCAAATATCCCTTAAGAATATTCACCATCTGTACTAAACTGCATTTGTTTAGATAGTAATAGTCATACATTTTAAGTGAAAGTAAAGGTTACTGAGTAGGTTGAGCATTTCAGTATAGGAAACATCTAACACACTGTATAAAGTGGAACATTTTAAATGAACAAAATCTTGGTCTAATGGTGCCTCTTGTCCAAAATAAAAGGCCATTTCAGATCATTTAGAGAATTTAGAGATTTTTATATTTTATCTTGTTGGTGTTTTTTTTAGTAATTGAACCAGAAAGTTAGGATGCTTTAATGTCTATATTATTGAAGAAATATACTGGATTACTCTAAATATTTAGTCAAGTAGATACATTGTTTACTAGAGTTCTTTCATGCATATCAAGCAATATCTTTGGCTTAATTTAAGCGTAATGTTACTTAGGGTAGCTTATACATTCTTTAAATTACAATTTATTCAGACTAACATTTTTTAAAAGTGAAGAGAGAGTAGATAATTAGAATTACCAGTAATACAAAAAAATGGAGTAATTGGACTCTACTGAGTTAGAACGTGTGAAGTTGGAAGTCTAAGATTAGTCTTAGTGGTCATTGTCCCTTTGCAGCTCTTATTTCCTGTGGGAATATGGAAATATCATTATAACTTTTTTATGTCAGCTTCCAGTATCTAAAAAATACTTCTTTGTTATAAAATCCAATATAACTATACTAGGTAAGAAAAGCCTTTTTTTTAATAAAGTCTATTAAAAACTTAATGAATGAGAAATCTTTTCAACGAACCTGAAGCAACCATTGTACAGTATTATATATTAACTGTGCAAATAAAAATAAAGTTGAAAATATTATAAGTATCAGAAAAAAATTTTAACCTAATTTTTCAATGGCAACCCAGTGAGTCTACAGATTTAGCATACATCAATTTAGAAATCCCAAATTTAATCTTCATTCAAAAAATCGAAATACTATTTAATAGTGACATGTGATAACACATTTGCCAAAATGCCTCTCAATCTGTTTCAACAGATGTTGAATAATAGCTGCTTCCAATTTTATAACCACCACAATATGTTATAAAAAGCATTTGAAATAATTTTATTACCATGGAGTGAAGATAAAAAGAAATAGAACAGATACTACACAAATTTGGCACAACATTACTCTCAAATATTCCCTGAACTTACAAAAAATGTCCATGTTGTGATTAATAAAAAAAAAAAAAAGATATTCTAACAAATCGGTTCCATCTGGTTGTAAAATATATTTTTGTTGAGCATCTCCCTATTTTAAGCAAACTATGTGATGATATCAGGAAACTCCATTTTCTTGTATTTTATAAAATAAGGTATGATTTACTTATCCTTGGAACAGAGAATATTTATAAGAAAAAACATCAAAAACCTTTTGTAAGCCAAACAATACCTTTCAAGAAAGATGGTTAAATGGCATTGTGATAACTAAAGTAATAATAATGATAATGATAAACGTTAGAAGGCAAGGTCAATATGGGAAAAAAATTACACTTAACCAACAACGTAGTTCTAAAAGGCAAGTCACTCAAGTTATGCTAATGTGAAAAATCCTTCTAATGAACTATTTAATTGGGTCTAACTAGGCTGTTTATAGCTAATCCTAAATGCACTAATAAGAAACTAAATGCCTATACTCAATGTTGGTTTTATTCCCTTTAGATCTTGGTCATAATTACAGTTTGCTCTTTAATTATTCTGCCTCTCATTCTCAATTTATGATTAAGACCAATAGCGTGCCCTAGAGACCACAAGTGCTGAGGTGGACAGGAATAAAACAGAGGACAAACGCCTTCAGTCTATTGGAATACACCAAGTGCCCAAAACAGATCCTTAATTTGTTCTATTTTAAAACTAATTGTCCTAGAATAAAAATGAAGAGAATACTGCTCAAGAAACACAGTGTCTGTCTTCCCAAATGCAGGCCAGAGCAATAATTTCACTGTATTGTGTGACGAGCTGGGGCTGTAACCATGGATCCTGGCCCCGTAATGCCATCTATCTAATAACAACTCTGCAATTCACTGGCTTCTTGAAAAAGGTTCTTAAGCTGTTCATGTTTCTTATACCATATGTTTAAGAATGCTGGAATAGTGCCCCAATCACAAGAGTCGTGTTGTTAAGTAACTCAATAAAGATACACAAATAATTTGAGCACTACCCAGTAAATTCTAAGCCCTCACGTATATGGAAGGTATTTCCATTGCTGTTTACGAGAACAGTTTTTGGTGATAATTACATTTTGTTAATTCTTAATTGGAGGTATTTTTAGTTGACTTTAACACCTTCCAAACAGACAGAATATAGAATCCTGTAATCAAATATATTTCAGCTCAAAACTGAGAAGCTTATAGATAATATAATATTTTTGAACTTTTAACTATTTTGATTCCTCTAACACAGGAATCAAAAATCCCCACTTCAGGTGATTAGTTTAAGTCATAGCTTGTGATTATAAGCTGTCTTCACATTCTAAACAAGAGACATCTTTCTCAATTGCCTCAAACAACATCAGTTAACTGTAACTAGACAAAATTGGAAAAAATAAACAAAAGTATTAAAACGTAATTAAAGGCTAAGAGTAGCACATATCCTTGACCCTTTAGTGCCATGAATCATTCAATAGGTTTAGGAGATTAACAGGACTAGGATAAAGTGGTGAGGATAAAGCCAGCATTCACTGAGCAGCTGATGTTATTATAACATCAATCAGGACAAACAATCAGGACATGACATAGGGACGTTTACTGGTTTGTTTGTTTTATTATGTGGCCCATAGGAATAAAATGTCACATATTAGTTACTCCACATAAAAGGCCTTATTTCTGTAGCCTTTTTTTTTTTTTGATGTCCTAAATTGTGTCCCTCATGAGATTTGCAAAATTGTTCTGAACTCCTTTAAATGTCCAGGTCACTTTGATGTGTGAAATGTGTACCCTTCTGATCCCTGACCAATAATAATTCAGTCCTTCTATCTTTCCTAATGTTCTCATGCCCAGATGAAAGTCATCCTTCCACTATCTAAATTCTTATATCCATGAATCTTTCAATTATGTTCATTATCATACTCTAGATCAGCAGTTCTCAACCTGTGGATAGTGACCCACAGGAACTGTGTTAAAGGCTCATGGCTTTAGGAATGTTGAAAACCACTGCTCTAGACAATTTTTTAAAAAATGCTTCTAACCAGAATTTCACTAGTGCTGATAAATTTTATTAGAAATGAGACAAGATGAATTAAGTTAACTCAGATCTAAGGGGCATGTTGTCTCATCCTGAATACTGCTGGAGTCCCCTTTTCTCCCAGACTCCCCCTGAGTGCCTGGAGTCCTCGCCTGGAGCTCCTGGGAGCCAAAGAAGTATCGCTCTTTACAGTACACCAGGAATGCTGACTTTACTCTTTATATTGCCAGTTGTAGAAAGGACAGTTAACATGCAATCATACATTTCCCTAATGTATCAGAAAATTCAGAAAAAAATGTTGCTTCAAATTTTGCAGATAGCCACCTCATTCTCTCAGTTTCAGATAATGTTAATTGTTGATATTTACTGAGAATTTACTATTCAACCATGTGCCACAGACTC
This sequence comes from Arctocebus calabarensis, assembly GCA_963573935.1. Taxonomy (NCBI): domain Eukaryota; kingdom Metazoa; phylum Chordata; class Mammalia; order Primates; family Lorisidae; genus Arctocebus; species Arctocebus calabarensis. The sequence continues at coordinate 7,206 of CAUYON010048219.1, forward strand.
TTCCCTGTTCTTTCCATGAGTTATCTTGTTCAATCAAAATCCAAAGAGGAACTACTATTTCACTCCCTGCCCCCTTTTTTATAAATGGAGAAAATGTTCACTCAGAAAGATGGTGCAGCTCACTTCAGGTCAGATTCTTTTAAGTAGCAAAGCCAGGATTTGAACCCAGGTGGCCTGACTCCTGAGGCAGCAGGTCTTTCTAGTGCAAGGAAAGAAGGAAGGAGCTGAACAAGGGCCAGGTTGGGCCATGACACTTGACTCCACTGAGGGAGCACGTGTTGCTGTTTTTATCTTCAGAGTTGGTTTTCTTCCATTATCTCATATACTCAGAAACTACAAGTAAGGACACTACTGGTATCACTAATGGTAGGAGATCTTTTGCTTATACTTCCATAATGTCTAATTCTTTTAGACGAAATCAGGGTGGGGAAACAATCTATATGAATGCTCATGCGGTAAATATTTTCAGAATTCCAGGCCATACAGTCTCTGTGAAAATGACTCATCTCTACATGTGCTGAGTAAATTTAACCGCAGACAGTATGCAAAGGCAGGGCCTGAGCTGGAGTGTGGTGGGAGTATGTAGGTCAGAAAACAGAGAGATGCTCATTATCCTCATTATCGAAACCACTTAGTGAAGACCCTGAAAGTGAACACCTCCTTAAATGTTGCACCTCAGGGCTTTTCTTGCCTTATCATTCCCCAACTCATGTTTAAATGTCTAAAATATAAGTGGGTATATCTTGTTATGCTCATCAGTTCTGATAAGAAAATACACATGACTTGTCCTTTCGATGCCTCTCTGCTCAGTGATTCTTACAGCCATGATAAGCTCGGGTATTGGAATCACTAGATTCTCTTTATATTGAATTCTTAGAAGAGAGTAAGGTAGAGGCTGCCCATGTCAATTGGCAATTAGAATATATTTAAATGTTTCTGAAATTAAATATGTAAGGCATAGAAATTGCCTTATTCATTGTGTATATATCTGAATTATGTTTCTAGTAAACACGGCTTAGAGTCTAGTTTTCTGGGGATTCTCTTAATTAGACTCAAATGTAACTTTATTCTTTTATTTTTTAAATTAAGTCATATACACATAGATCATGTATACATTAATGCATTTATGGGGTACAATGTGCTGATTTCATATACAATTTGGAATGCTTAGCTCAAATTAGTTAATATAAGGTTTCACCTCACTTACTTAATGATTGTGTTAAGACATTTATATTCTATACTTAGTAGATATGACATGTATCCTCAGAATAAAATGAGCCCTGTGAGCAGTTCATTGGATTCCCATTTGCTGAGCCCAAGTGATGTCATACTGACTTTGGAGAGCTTATTTCTTCATCTGCAGAAAGTGCATCCTTTTAGTCACACTACAGTTTGCTTTGTCTTTCACTTCTGCAGTTGATTAAGTTTCATGTCACACCCAAACTAAAAGAGGGCCAGAAATGTGTGTATCAACAGCCCAAAATGCCCTGTACTTTCTTCTTTTTAAATTTAGAATTATTTATGTGTCATGAGGAGACTTAAATGACTTTATGCTGAACAAATGACCATTTCTCTTGTTAAATCAAACAAAAAATCTTGTTTGCATACTTAAAATACTTCGGAAATTTTATTGCAGGTTATACATCTGTGTTTTTTAATAGGCTTAAAGTAATTGGCACCTTTTACAGCTCTTCTTTCTGCCCTTCTTTCTTGACTCACTTAACTGAGCATGAGAGAATAGTCAAATGTGTCCTTTCCTGAAATGGAAAGTTAGCACGATACAGTACAATCTCTTTTTTATTCTTCTGTTATCACCTTATATGTTATAAATTGCAAGAAAAAAGTAAGATATATTATATTTACCTGAAATTGTATGCATATTTTAAAAATCTATTAATAGAGTTGAAACATGCTACTTTTACAAGTGCAAAATAAAAACAAATTCTAAAGGTTTCTGAACCTTTAGATGGTACAGTAGGATGAACCAGGAGCTCTCTCCCCACCTAGACAACAATTGCTCTGACAGAATCTCCCTGATAAACCCTGTTGTAACTCTGGAGTCTATTCAGGGGAGAGCTTAGAGGTAAAATTACAGTTAATATCAATCAATTTTAACTCTTAACATGGTAGCAACTACTCATCTTCACCCCAGCCCCAGTTGCATTCTGGGAACATCCACATTTCCATGGAGCCAGAGTGGGAGAAAGCCAAGATGGGAGAAAGTCTGTCCTCCAAGTGTGAAGGATCTTTGTTCTTTTTTTTTTTTTTTTGGGTGGGGCCAGTTTTGAACCCGCCAACTCCATTATATGGGGCTTTGCCCTACTCCTTTGAGCCACAGGCACCGCCAAAATCTTTGTTCTTATTACTGATGGCTGCTTATGATCATGAAAGTGTAAGAAAAAGGGCAGCGGCCATTGTTGCTGAATCTTTCCCCATTCTTGTAAGCCACTCTCCCACTGGTTGAAGTAAGTGACTTCCGAGGGACTTAAAGGGCTGGCACTTTCCCTTTTCTCCGTTATTTACTTATTTTTTCTTCTTTAGGTAGACCAATATTAAAGAGAAGGACAATCAAAAGTACCTGCATATATGAGGAAAATTAAAAAGGGGTTGTTCATGCCTAAGAAAAGGCATAGGATCAGAAAAGACTAAGATGTCCTTACAGATATACCACAGACTGATCATTAACAAAGAGACAGCCATGATGATGATGATAATATACAGAACTTCTCTGAGTTGACCAGCCAAGGGACTGTAACAAGGTGGTCAATATATGGAGGTGGTCAATATAAGGAACTTCCATTGAGTACATGTTCATGTGCAGTCTATGCAAACTAGGTCAACTTAGGAGGTATGAATATATAGAGCTGGACAACAATAGGTTCTACTGTAATAATAACAATGATGATAATAGCCACAAACAACATGAACAAAAAAACACTAACAGAAATAGTAAGTACTAGGGAAGAGGAAGGATGCAATTTCTGGACTTACCACAATATTAGATTCTAATGCTCAGCTTTCAATCAAAAAACTAGAAGGCATAAAAAGAAACAAGAAATTATGGCCCATCCTGAGGGGGGAAAAATAAATCAATGGAAATCAACAAAAATCAACAGAAAAATAAACAACAGAAATCAACAAAAAGATGTTATGGCAGATGTGCTACAAAAATAATGTAAAACCATTACCTTAAAGTTTCTCACAGAACGAACAGTAGATGTGGAGAGTAAAAAATGATATATGAATAAAATATCAATCAAGATAAAAAAACGAAATAGAAGCCAAAAATCAATTGGGGAGCTGAAAAGTGTAATTACTACAATGAAAAATTTCCTAGAGAGATTTAAAGGCAGATTTGAGGCAGCAGAAAAATAAGTAGTGAAACTGAAGCAAACACAATGAAAAGTATTGAGTTTCAAGGGCAGAAAGGAAAAAAAAATTGAAAAGAAGTGAATGGTGACCAAGGAACCCATGGTCTATTTTCTAGCCAGTCCCTCCCATTCATGCAAAGCTCTCTTAAACTCTTTCCCTTCTGCCCTTCAAGTTACTCATTGAAAATCCAAAGCTTTCACCTAATTAAAACTCTTCATGGATCCTACTGCTCTTAAAATAATAATGCAAAGCCTTCACTTGTCAACTTTGCCTAATATTTTGATGTAATTATTCATAGATCTTCCTTTATTTCTTAAAAATGCAGCCAGAAATACTAAGAGTGCCAGAAAAATGTACACACAATTTAAGTGCTATTGTTCTAAGTAAAACTAATCACTCCCCAAAAGTGTATGATTACAGGAAAAACGGATGTGCGTGACATCTAGTCCACTAGGTGTATTTGAGCAGTAATAGCACCTTCAATTCAACTTTGCAAAGTCATACATAGGTAACACTTCTTAACATGTGTATACAGTTTTGGGGGCACACTCTGTATGTTTTTCTAACCTGCCTTTAAGTTCTTGCAGGATGTGACTTGTACTTACTTACCTTATCACACTTATCTATTATCCCGCTCACTTTTATTGCATCAACACACTGGATTTCAGGTTTCTCACCCACTCCTTCCTTTTCCAGAATACTTAGACACGCTTTGTCTCATGTGTGTTCTCTGTTCCCTCACATTTGTTCCTAATGTTTCATGATTGTGGAATTAAACACAATTTAGGCTTTGAATATTAAGTCAATAACAAATTTTTAAGTAATTCTAAACAAAACAAATTTTCTTGAGCAGTAAAATCCTCCCTATAAAATGTAAAAAAAAGGAAAATCTGGCCCTAGCATCTAGCTGATGTCCCTGCTGTGAATTCCCATAGTTTTCTCTCTGAGATCTGTATTTAAATAATGAATTACATATCTAGTCCTTTAGGGAGATTTTCTCTGACAGATTATAAACTCTCACAAATCAGAGCTAAGTCGGTCTCTTTTAATCCTTCTCTTCTTTATTATAAGGTAGACTTCCTTAGGACAAGGATTGTGATCTCTTCTTTACTACAATTTTCCCGCACCCCCCCACAAAGCTCTGACACTGTTCTTGGCAGATTGAAGTCTCTCAGTGAATATTTGCTAAAAGAGAGAATGAAAATAGATTAAAATAGAGAACGAGACACTATATTGTGTGTCTCAAATTAGGAAATGTGAGTTTCATTCTGAGTTAGAAAAATCAGTAATCCTATTTTCCATTTAGGAAAAAGGATGGGATCATTGATGAAGCAGTTTGCAGAGAATAACAGAGTATAGACAAATGTACTCACTTCTCTGATGTCACTTTCAGGAGAAGCTTAAATGGAGACTGTGTTTAGGTCCAATAAAACGTGTTGGAGCTACTATTGAGATAAACAAAATTTAGAAAAACAGCTAACCTCCAAATAAAGGAAAACCAGGGCTACCAGCATCACTTTCTGAAAGAGACTGATAAAAGGCATTATTACACAATGATCTGGAGGCTCCTTCAGACTGTGATGCTTTGGGGAGCAATCAGAATCAGGTAGGGCTCTGTTACATCTCAAAGATTTATATCCACCAACATTTCACAGTCTTAACCAGAATTGATATTTAATCCATTCTGTACTGGCATAAGATTGAAAATTTGTCTGTGTTCTTTGAGTCTATAAAGTCATTTTTCAAGTAGTCATGAATGTAATTTGGCAACTAGCATCTCTTGATGGGGACCTAAGGCGAAGTATAAAACAAGGAAATGGGATTTATACTATGTTAAAATGGATTAGTCAAATCTTAAAATTATTTAAATATAGGAAACAGAAAGCCTAATTATAAAACAGTTTTAACTATATGTAACAAATTATTCCAATCAAAGTGTTTAAATGTTATGGTATTTATTACTTCCAAAACCCAATTTGAGTTATTTTCTTTTTTTAACAAAACTGTATTCTCAACATCATCTACAATTCAGACATATATTCATCTAAGTAGCCTGAGAGTGTGGACTCCAACATAAGATAGCCAAATTAAATATTTGTGACTAGAAGAAATGAGTATATAAAGCTAGACAGACACACTTACACACAGTCAAGAAGATAAATTTTTTTTGGCCTTTCAATTATGTAAGTTAAAAAATAATGATTCTAAAAGAAGGAAATATAGTTGCATTTGAAATGTAAGAATTTCCTGTTGCTTTGACAAAAGTTATAATTTTATGAAAGATACACGATTAGTGACAGATATGAATATGTTTAATCTTCCAGAATGAAATAAAGAGTAAAAAATAAGATGTGAGCCATAAAATGTGAGCTTTATAATTATTGTCTTTGATAAAACTCAGGTATTTGGGGAAAGCATTTTAAATTATGAATATTTATTTTCACCATGGTATAGTATTTATCCAGTTTTTTCTCTAAAAAAAATTTAAAACTTGTCTACTAGCTTCAAATTTACTTTTATACATAAGGTCAGACAATTAAGTTCATAAACTCATCTCAGAAAATGTGAACATAATTTATTACTGAACATCCCTGCAGTCACCTTCAAGGTACTCTTCTTGGGAAGCTACATACCAACACCAGTGTCAAGGCTATCCTTCAAAGCACTTTCCCTGGGAAGTGCCTGTGGCTCAAAGGAGTAGGGCGCCGGCCCCATATACGGGAGGAGGTGGGTTCAAACACAGCCCAGCCAAAAAAAAAAAAGTACTTTCTCTAAGATGAGATTGCAAACTTAATTGTCATAACTGATGTGATGACAACTCCGATGGATATTCCAGAAAGAGTTCCAAAATTGCTTCAAAGTGTGGACTAGGAACTGGCATTGGTGCATAGCTCCCCAAAGGGAGGATTTCACAGGATCGTATTTCACGGTGATCCTTAGCAATGAGGTATGTAGCACTTTTCCCCGGATGAGTTCCTCAACTTAATTGTCTGACCTCCTCTGATTATAAGCCTCAAAGAAATCAACAGTGAGAACAGGCTTTAAAGAAGAGGAGAAAGAGTCTGGAAAAATGGACGAGAGAGAAAGAAGAAAGAGAAGGAGAAAAGGAAGATATGGGAGGTGAGGAGGAAGAGGAAGGAAAAAGTGAAAGAGGAGGAGAAATTTTTTAAAAAGGAAGGAGAAAAGAAAATCTGCTCTTTGGATGCCATAATGACACAGCCTCTGGACTGAGGGACAAATCACTGCGTTTTTCCTCATCAATCTGTTATTTCAAGGGAATCTTCTATGCACTAGATAGATTTTTTTTAAAAGCTAATCATCATAAAGAAGAATGGCAAGAAACATAATAAAGTTATTGCATATGAATAGCAACAGCAGACAACTGAGAGATTTGCTCTGAAATAAGAGTTGCCTTTAAACAGAAGAAGGAAAATAAATTAAAGGTGTTCTAAAGGCCACAGAAGTATTTAACTAAGCTAAATAAGAAGAGTACCAAGAGGAAGTCAATTTTTATTTCACAAACATAATAGATTTTCAATATAAAAGTTGCCTAAAATAATATCTACTGCCATGGAATGCAACAAAACTTTAGTTATGAATGTATCCAGTTATTTCCTTATCAATTAATATTTATAGAGTGTCAACTGATAACAAGGAATGATGAGAAAAGAATATAGCTTTTATCATTAAGAAACTTATAATTTACTAGGAAATGTGACTACATAAGCATATATTCACAAGTTGAAATTCATATTAAAATTGTATGTAGAGCACCATGTACAGGCACTTTGTAGCCAGATGACCTTGTGTCAATTCCCAGTGTAACCACCTGGTGACCTTTGGAGAAGTTAAAGATTTTTTTGGAACTTAAGTGTCTTATCTGTGTAAGCTGGATGACAAAATTCATTACAAAATAAAATGGTGAAAGTTAATGTGGTTGGTACAGAGATTGGGACATAGAAAACAAAAACCAGTACCTATTTTATGGAAGAAAGACTCACCGAAATGAATCTTGAAAGATGAGAAAAATGTAGAAGGTATAAAGGGCATTTTAGGCAGGGGAAGATCTGAGAGCAAAGGTCTGAGAGAGTGAAGTTCATGTTACATTGAGCATATAAAATTATCAGAAAATGCATAAAAGAGAGCATTTACACCCCTAACGTAGATGTACCATTTTGAGACAGGGTACATACATAAAATAAAATTTTTACTGCTATACTCTGCAACCCAAAAAAGTACAGGTTTCATAGGAACATAGACTAATTTTCTCTTATTAGCTTAATGTGCTAACTCAAATATTCAAAGGAATGTTTATTTTTAAAAACAAAATTTATAAAGATATAATTAGTCAAATCATGAGATGCTTTGATGTTGTTCAAGAAATCTTAAACATTTTCATGGCATCTTGTTTGCCATGATTCTGTGGGTACTGATAAATGTGCAACAAAAACTTGCCTTTTGTGATCAGGGCAACCTGTGTAACTTTAGTGATGCATGTTTAAAAAAAAAATCAAAAAAACAATGGAATGATTTACCCCTAAAATGAGTGCACTTGCATTCACTACTCTAAGCTAAATATTACTGTAATAACCACCAATTCATAAGTTTTCTATGTAATTATTTCATTTAATGATATATATATATATGTATGTGTGTGTGTATATATATACACACACACATCTTTCTATGAATGACAGTTATAAGTCACTATGAAAGTAAGCTGGCATATATTTAACTATTAATATTGACACGGGTTTAAGATCTGTAACTTCAACTACTCTCTCAATTTTGTTCATGGCTCTTTTGTAATTGCTCAGAACAAACACCATACTTTTTGCAAGAGCTAAGAAATACACGCTGAATGAACAACTCAATTACACAAAGAACGCTTACCCTTTAATTTACCATGAGTCTAATCCAGATGACAGTTCCCATGTCCTTACCAATACAGTTAATTTGCAAATGATCCCCTATGTTCAGCAGAACTTCCTGCTGCATTTGGGAAATCAGCAGAAGATGAACTTTTCTATAGTAAATTCATATCCATCATATAATTGATAAATATTGTCAATTTTAGGTGCTAATCCAGAATTTATTTCTAGGCCCCTAAGATTCCCTTGAATTTTTTACAGTATTTAAATAGGATGTATCCCCTAACTTTACACTTGCTCATGTGAGTTAAAGTAAATTTGGGAAAGAAGAAATAAATTGAATACTGCAGGTCCAAAGAGAGAATGTGATTAAATTAAAAAATAAATATTATGTGTGGAGTTCTGTGTTGTACAACATTCTGGTCCTGATTAACAAATGAACTGTTGTTTTTTATAACTCAAGTGTTGTCCTTTAGTGAGTACCTTAGCTACATGGAATTCATTTTCCACTGATATCCCTGACTCCTGAAGAATTTTTTTATTACATTTATTATACTACAGGATTGCAGATTCAGTGAACTTGTATTTCCAGCATAGAGCTGGAATGTTTTTCTTTTCTTATTGTGTTTATTATCAGACCAAAATGCTGATAAAAGAAAATTACCATGAGATTGTTAGAGAGAAATACTCTAAAACAAAAGGAAAAATTAAGGAAAAAAAGAGATGGAAAATATTCTTTTAAATTCCATTTCAGACATGTACACGCAGGAAATACAGGCAAAAATACATAGATAATAAATAATTTATTTTGGTGTATAACTCTAATTTCATGTAAGAGGAATAAAATATAAAAATGTACTTTAAAACTAAAATAGCTTACTGTTATTATGAACTATTCTTAAGAGAAAGACCTTTCCTTTGAATTGGGATTGCAGGAACTGAGTGGTTGCTAACATGTGCCAGGATGGACTTTTAATTGTGCCATGGTGACTAGCATCGCTTGCAAAGACACATTCAACAGCCAAGAGAAAGTACTGCAGTGATTCTTATATGCTGATTTGTGAGTGGAAATAGTAAAAGCTATGGATTTATTCTACACTGAAATCTCTATAATTGAAAACTCCAAAGAATAGTGAACAGATTCATTATTCAAGAACAATCAGAAGATAAAATTCAAGAAAAAGCTATTGGAGGTTGTGGTATGCAGCGGAGAAACAATTTTGCATGGTGCCATGACTTGATCCATGATCTAGCAAATGATACTTCATCATAAAACCCATCACAGAATGATAATCATTCAGGGGGGAAAAGAAAGGAAAAGAAAAATATGTCAGTACAGGCTTGATGGGGCAGTGGCTCATGCTTGTAATCTTAACACTCTGGGAGGCTAAGGCACGAAGACCACTTGAGCTCAGGAATTGGAGACCACCCTGAGCAACAGTGAGACCCTATCACTGCTCAAAATAATAAAACTAGCCTGGCCTGGTGGCATATGACTGTAGTCCCTGCTACTCAGGATGCTGAGGCAAGGGGATCACTGATTCAGGAGTTTTGAGGTTTCAGTGAACTGTGATGATGCCACTACACTCTACCTGGGGTGACAGAGTGAGAATCGATTTAAAGGAACAAGAATAATAATAATAATAATAATAATAATAATAATAATAATAATAATAATAATAAATTATTATGATATTATCTTTCACAAACTCAATGAGGTAAATGGAAATTATTTCTTGTATGGGAGGAAATGGAATCAAAAAATGCTTAATATGCAACAACTTTGTCAATGAGTAAACTTTATTCTATTATTTTTCACTACATGGTATGTTATATGGTCCAAAATATTTTTATCACTCTTTTCATAATCTTTATACTAAAGATTATACACTTCAGCTACTCATATGCATCTATATTTATTTATTTGTGTATCTTCCCCAGAATATAAACCATTAAGCCAAAGATATTTATTTTCTTTTTTGACTATTTCCCAACCCCCTAAAATATGATTCAAGTGGATTCTTTTTTGAATGGATTGAATGAATATGCTCTAGATGTATACAAACTTTTTACATCTCCATATACAAATACAGTTCATATTTTAAGGAAAACTATCACTGTATGAATCTTGGTAGGAGGCAGGACATAGAATGTAACCATGGAAACTTATGTACCTGGATTCTTCTTAATTCCTGGATCAAGATGCACAGATTCTTACTCTAAAAATTTGAAATAAAAGAATGAACAATCACAGGCCATCTGAGAAATCATTAACTCTTCAAAGAAATTATTAATTGTGTGTGATTGTGTCGGTGGCCTCGCAGGTCAGGTGGGTTGTCAGTGGTAAAGAGCAATAGCCAGGGCTGCCTATGGAGCAGATCCCGCTGCCGCCTCATAATAGGCTGTGATGCACTCTCCACAACTGATTTTTATTACTCCTAAAGCCTGCTGCTTATTTAATTAAAGCTCATCTGTCACTTTAAACTAGGAATCGTGGTTGTTATGCATGGTCTTTAGGAATATTGGTACTGCAACCACTAGAAAGGCCTTCACTCATACCTATGAAGTCAGAATTGGCACTTGGGTTTAACTCTCATATAATGAGAGCTTGAATAACTTTCAAAATAGGTATCTGTTCTGAAATTTTCTTCTCACACAAATATATCATTCGTGTTCCTATTTATTAAAAGTTTAAGTGATTTGCTTGAAGTTGTGTGCAGATGATGGAAGAAAAGAAACTGATATTTATCCAGACATAAACATGCAAAATGCTTCCTTACCAACAATTCTGTGAAGAAGATAATATTATAATTTCCATGCTATTTTAATTGTCAAAGACAAGGCACAGGCACCTTTAAAGACACTTCCTTATCTTACAGGTAAGTTGTGTCACTTTCATTTGGTCTCAGGTCTTTCTGACCTACGCCCACATACCCTTAATTTAGCTGGAAACAATAAGGCTGGTTACCGACATCCCTTTCCCTACAATCCCCAACCCTTTAAAACACAACACAACCATTTAAAAAAATACTTGAATTACAAGTTCAAATCTTGGCATACACTATATTTTTAAATATCATTGGAATTTTTACCCTAATTTTAAAAGTTGAAACAGACTCAGACTTGTTGAGTGTGAATTCAACAGCTTATTATTTCTTTGAGTCTATTTTCCTTCCAAAATTTCTGTCATTTGTGGGAACTAAAGAGTCTCTCACAAAATGCTGACATTATACAGAGAAAGCCAATTTTCAAAAAGAATTGTGTAAATGTCTGGAGTTGCATTTTCCTAACAGTTAAAGTCTATAAGTTATTTTCAATTCATAGACTTTAATTAGGAGGAAAGAAATATGTAGTGCTTAATACTATAGGCAAAATCAAATTAAAATATAATTTCATCAAAATTCTGAATAAAATAAATTAAACACTCTGTTACATTTTTGTATTAACAACAAAATTATTATTTCTGCTCTTATCATTTTCCTTTTAAACACTTTGGTTTCAATAGGTAAAGTGATAATACATTTAACATACTTGACATGGCATCCCGCATAAGGGGAAATTATCAATAAATATTAGTTATTATTACTGTACTAGTCCTCATGGAAGTTTATATTCCTTCTGAACAAAGCCTACCTCCTTAGGGTTTTATGATTCATTGTATATTGTTATAATAATAGTGGTGGTAAAATAACTAAATAGAAAAGAACCCCACAGGAGAAAGTAAAACATGAAATAAGGCAAAGGTTTTCTGAAGCTCTTTACATGTAGTATAACCAAGACTGTATATCATTATGAACTAGAATCACTTTCATTTATGGGTCAGACATATTGGATATGAATATGCAATTAGTTTCTTATAATTCAGTTCATTAATCCACAAACTGGTTATGGTATTTTGGAATGACATTGCCTTTAAATAAAATGCTCCTTGGAAAGGGAGAAAAAAAGAAAGGAAGGAAGGGAGAAAGGAAAGGAGGAAGTAGGAAGAAGGGAGGGAGGAAGTTCCTCCCACCCCAAAATGCTTTGCCAGGTACTCATGGTCCCTTGGGCTAACTTTGTCTGCTTTAGTTAGGCCTTAATTTTGTGTCTTTCTTGTCTTTTGAAGAAGGTTTGGATCAGTAAATTTAGACTTAAGTTCTATATGTAATTTTTCTCTGCCTCAGTTCACACAGAATTCCTCCACAGAAATATCAACAACTGAATATTTATAACTTTTATAATATGGAATAATTTGGATGATGTGCATCCTAGTCTTGGGCCCACCAATGAAGTCAGCATGTTACAGTGCTAATCTAGATATTTCGAAAGTGATTGGAAGCAGTTAGGGTAACTATTTGAAGCTCAACCAGTACTATACTTTTTTAAATGGAAGTCTTTAGTTAAGTTTACTTCTATACCACTTTAATCTCTCTTCATGATTTAATTTTGTCAAGGGGAATTTGGCTAAGGTTAGCCTGTGTCAACCTCCACTGTTAGAGAAAATTTAAAAAACAATTACATTGCTTGAATGTTTTACAAAAATGAATATGAGAAAAATCTGCTGGAAATATGAGCTGATGCTCCAACTGGGACTGTTAGAATTTTAGTACCTTTTATTACTGGTAACGTGATTCTTTATCCCAAGGATCTTTCTCCCTCCAAATGATCTATGCCTCATGTTCTGTCTGTTGTTATTGCTTCCCTATTGCTTACTTAGCATGGCTCTGTCCTTGAAGAATTTTTTCTACTTGTCTTGCTTACAAAAATTTATTATTTAGTACTTTGGAATAATCCCAAGTTTTTAGACATAATGAGAGCAAATGAGTGCACAAAGAGTGAGAATTCATTATGCACACTATTGGATTTTTTTGTAGGGTGAGTCTAATTCTTTAGTTCTATCAAAATAAAGCCTAGTATCAGATCGAGGACTTTCTGTACATATTTAAGCAGATGAAAGGAAGAGTCTGGAAGAGCGAGTGGAGCAATGATTTGGAAGTGTAACACCTGTGGAAGTGGTCCCTTTGATATTTACGAATTGGTCTTATAACATTGGAATGGGATTTAATATTTCTTCCTCAGTTTCTCTTGATGGTAGAAAGAAAAGCTATGTGGTAAATTAAAATGAGATAAGAAATATACAAATTCAAAAGACTAGTTTTAATTAAGGTAAGAAGATCAATAAACAATAATAAAGTATTTATATCCTATGTAATGGCATATTTCTTAAAATTATGCATATGTTAAGTAAACTGAAGAATTTCTGTTTCTTTTAGAACCCTGACTATTACATGAACTGTTGTATGAATACATATACTATAGAAAAAATTTTCAATGCAATATATCAAAGATAAATATATTTGTAATCAATTATGTATTTATCTTATTAAGTAATCACATCTATGAAACCAATCCACGTACAAAAACTCAGATATGCAAAGCTACTCAAATTACTAAGAAAATATTCAAAATTTATTATTATTTCCCTTAAAGGTACATATGTCTCTTGTTATAATTTCTTTTGACTTCCCTAAGACAATATTTTTAAAGTGGAAAATTCCATCCATTAAAAAATAATACTAGTGAGCTTACGTAAAAATGTTTAACTATTTATATAAAATGTTAAGTAAGCTTTTGAATTTTTTTTTTTTTTTTGAGACAAAGCCTCAAGCTGTCACCCTCGGTAGAGTGCTGTATCATCACAGCTCACAGCAACCTCAAACTCATGGGCTCAAGTGATTCTCCTGCCTCAGCCTCCCTAATAGCCGGGACTACAGGTGTCCACCACAATGCCTGGCTATTTTTTTGGTTGTAGTTGTCATTGTTGTTTGGCAGGCCTGGGCTAGATTTGAACCCATCAGTTCTGGTGTATGTGGCTGGCACCTTAGCCTCTGCAGTTACAGGCGCCGAGCCAGCTTTTGGATTTTTTTAGAAAAGTTTGTCAATAGTAATCTTGAATGTCTATACTTTTGCACATTAACTGTTTTGATTATTCATCATTATCAAAATTATGTCCTCTTATATATAAAAATTAAGCAAACATACAAACACTAATCTTCACATTAAATTAGCACTTCATGTACACTTAAAAAAATCTAGATATATATGAAAAGGCATTTTGGCAAAAGCCAGGCATCTGCAGCTCATTAACTGGTCCAAGTCTTGACTCTGTCATAAAAAAACATTCGAGTTAAATAGCTTAACGGCAAATGGAAGTTCTGTACTGAAGATGAAAGAGGTTAAAACTTAAAGTAGAAGATTAAAAGTATGTGATGGGAAAAAAGCAGAAACAGAAAGTAAACAAACATTAACTCCAGGCTCCCCCTCTAAAAACACCTAGCAGAAGCCAACATGAGGACTATTTGTGAGACAAATATAGAAAGAAGAGCCAGGGTGTGAGATTCAGAGGATTCTGGAACACGGAGTGTTTTGGAAATAACTGAGAAGTACTACTGTCAAATGTATTTGCATGTTAAGGTTTAAACTTTTCATACAATGGACCAACAAAGAGGTTATTTTCTAGAGATTTTGCTGGATAGAAATAAGGTTGCAGTTGGGAGAGAAATAGAATAAAAGTTAGGTTAAACAATGATCCAAAGAATTTAGCACAAAAACAGTATGGGCTGAAAGAGTTTGGTATTCGATAAGAACAAGTTGGCCATATTAACATGCTACTGAACAGATGCTAAGGAGGGGCAGGTGCCAGGTGGTTGTTAGTTTATAAGACAAGCTCTCTGAATTCCGTGCATAAGGTGTGGTATTTATTAGGCCAGTGGTTTCAGACTGGAAGTATTTCTTCTCTATGTCTGGACACAAGGTTGGTTGCCACAACTGAGTATGGCCATTAGGGGACAGAGATCAGGGTTGCTGCTAAACAATATAAGATGAACCCCAAACAAAATGTCAATAGCACCAAGGTGGGGAATTGATGAAGTAAAGGCACAAATGGGGAAAATATCCTTGTTAAAGAGGAGCAGCTCTTCTCCCAGGAGAGGGAATGAGATGCAGCAGGCTTTGAAGATGAGGGAAGATCAGAGAACATTTGATACCATTAATGGGAAAGGACTGCCGAACACAGACAATGGCAAATAGAGTTTAAAGAGACTTAGTCTACAAGTAGATGGTTAATGAAGCATATGAAAATTAAAGGGGTGCTGAATGCCAATTAGACTTGTTAATCTGAGGTTGACTGGCCGCAATCTTAGAGTATTCACTGTCTGTGCTTGATCGTATTCTGCACTGTAAGCCTATATCGTTCTCTTACTCTATAACCCTCTCTTTTCTTTCTCTAAAAACTTTGCTACCGCTTGTCTTAAAAAAAAAAAGATAAAAACAACAAATTAATTGGTTGCTGTCATTATTTAAAGGTTATTAGATTATTGATAACTACTCAAATGATTGTGTTTTATAAATACAGGTGAATTTTTAGAGGATTTATCAATGACTTGACTCAATTTGTGCATTTTTATCATTTCTGATGCATGAAAAATAGAGAATTTAACAATAATATAAATAAAGGCAATGAAATTTGGGAAATACATTCTAGTTTTTAGCATGCATATCTATAACAATCATCCAAATGCAGTTTCAAAAGTCATATTACAAAGTTGATGCTTGTCAAAAAAGTTAAACAATGGAAAAAATGAAAATGAAATTCAAAGAGTGAAGGAGTTTTGTTTTGCTTTAATTACAATTTCAATGACAAAGAAAATTTTAATATAATATATCCAGGATTATCAGGTAGTGTTAGGATAGTGAGGTAAAGTAAGCACTGACCCTAATCAAAGTTTCTGTTAGAGTACCAGGGAGAGTAAATGGTGGGATCACACCTATGGTGCATAATGCAAGGGTACATGTTGGATCTAATAGCTAAGTAAATGAGATGAGGTATATATTAACCAGAGTGATGTAAGTGTTCCTCATTCTGTATCAAATCAGCACATTGAATGCCATAAATGCATTAATGTATATCCGATCTATATGTTTATGATTTATTAAAAAAGAAAGACTTTCTTTTTCTTTTTTTTTTAAAGAAATGTACTTTTTAATCAAACTTATCATAGTGTTGGGTGGTATGGGAGAAAGATATATATAACATAAAGATATATATATAATGAATGTATATATAGCATAAGCCAGCTTTGAAGGAAACAAAAAACTGTGAGCTCATAACGTCAGTTAGTGTATACACAGGCACACCAGAAGACCCAGGGGCTCCCAGGCCTGTGGGTATTTAAGGAAGGGAATTTATTTATTTATTTATTTTATTGTTTTATTTTATTTTATTTTATTATCTTTATCATTAAATCATAGCTGTGTATAATAGTGCAATCAAGGGGTACAATGTGCTGGTTTCATACACAATCTTAACTATTTTCATCAAACTGATTAACATAGCCTTCCTGGCAATGTCTCCATTATGAAGACATTTGTATTCTGCATTTAGCAAGGTTCACCTGTACCCTTCTAAGATGCACCGTAGTTGTGGCCCCACCAATTACCCTCCCTCCACTCCAACCTCTCCTCTCCCCTCCCTACGCTTACACCTTTCCCTATGTACTTCTGTTATAGTTGGATTATACCATTCATACGACAGCTATAATTAGCTTCATAGTAGGACTGAGTACATTGGATACTTTTCCTTCCATTCTTGAGATACTTTGCTAAGAAGAATATGTTCCAGCTCCATCCATGTAAACATGAAGAAGGCAAAGTCTCTATCTTTAAGGCTGCATAATAGTTCATGGTATACATGTACCACAATTTATTAATCCATTCGTGAATCGATGAGCACTTAGGTTTCTTCCATGACTTAGCAATTATGAATCGGGCTGCAATGAACATTCTGGTACAGATGTCTTTGTTATAATGTGATTTTTGGTCTTCTGGTATATACCTAGAAAAGGAATTATAAGATTGAATGGCAGGTCTATTTTTAGATCTCTAAGTACTCTCCAAAGATCCTTCCAAAAGGAACGTATTAGTGTGCATTCCCACCAGCAGTGTAGAAGTGTTCCCTTTTCTCCACGTCCATGCCAACATCTCTGGTTTGGGGATTTTGTTATGTGGGCTAATCTTACTGGAGTTAGGTGATATCTCAAAGTAGTTTTGATTTGCATTTCTCTGATGATTAAGGATGGTGAGCATTTTTCATGTGTGTGTAGGCTGTGCACCTGTCTTCTTTAGAGAAGTCGCTCTTCAAGTCTTTTGCCCATCCTGAGGTGGGATCACTTGTTCTTTTCTTGCTAATACATTTGAGTTCTCTGTGGATTCTGGTTATTAAACCTTTGTCGGAGGCATAACCTGCAAATATTTTCTCCCATTCTGAGGGCTATCTGCTTGCTAAACTTACTATATTCTTGTCTGTACAGAGCTTTTTAATTTGATCAGGTCCCGGTAGTGTATCTTTGATGCTGCTTCAATTGCCTGGGGAGTCCTCATAAAATATTCACCCAAACCGATTCCTTCAAGAGTTTTTCCTGCACATTTTTCTAGAATTTTTATAGTTTCATGTCTTAAGTTTAAGTCTTTAATCCAGTGAGAGTCTACCTTAGTTAATGGTGAGAGGTGTGGGTTCCGTTTCAGCCTCTTACAGTTTGCTAGCCAGTTCATCCAGCACCATTTATAGAAAGTCTTTTCCCCACTGAATGTTTTTACTTGGCTTGTCAAAGATCAAGTAGTGGTAAA